>JAUELO010016578.1:0-11238 GCA_032357855.1 Amphibolips quercusostensackenii
TGTATTCTTGCAATGCTTTAATGTAGATTCAATTTCCCGGATTGTGATGGTGAAATTAATTGGAGAGTTGTCATCCATGTTGAAGGTTTGTTCCTGATTGTTGTTTTTATTTTTAAAATCTAGGAATTTAGAATTGTAGTTTAAATCACTATAGTTTTTTACAAAAGTGTTTGAAGTTTCGTTTGTAATTTCTAGAGGACTCGATATAATTGAATGGTCTTCTTTTAGCAAAGCACTAATTGTAAGTAGGGATGAAGAACCTTGGATTTTATTTATTTTTCTCCATGACGTAGCACTAGGGGTATTGTGCTTCAATGACGAAATGTGTTCTGCCCAGGAGTGTTTTTTATTGAACGTCATATTCTGCGTGCTAAGGCTCGAAGTTTTTTCAGCTCAATTTTATTTTTCTTGGACTTGTGTTTTTTATGCACATTATATGCATGATTTTTTCCCTCAATAGATTTTTCTTGTTCTTTATTCCACTAGGGTATTTGGTGTTGGCAGGTTCTGAATAAAGATATTGGTGTACTGGTGTCAGCTGCTTCAGTGAATAAATTGATGAAGTTTTGCACGAGATCGTCTATTTGATTACAATCTTCCTCTGCAGGTATAGCCAACTCATCGATGTTTTCATCTAAATTTTTTTTGAAATTTGTCCAATCGGTTTTATTGATTTTTCATTTTGGTTCGTGATTATAGGTATTTGAGTTTAGGCTTGGCTTTTCAACTAGAATAGGGATTTGGTCACTGTTGTAAAGGTCTTCTAATACTTCCCAGTTTAATCGATTTCCTATAGGTAAATTGCAGAGCGAGAGATCTATGGCATTAAAGGTACTGTTTGCAATATTGAAATATGTCGGTTGAGTCTTATTTAGAAGTATTATATTAGGGTCACATAAAATCTGATGAATTATATTTCCTCTTGCATCTGTGCGACACGAACCCCAAAGATTATTATGGCTGTTACAAACACCAAGTATTATGAAAGGTTTTGGTAATTGGCTAATTAAATTTCGAAGTTCTTGAAGTTTGATATCGAGCCAATTTGGAATATAGATATAATATATACACAGTGTAACATCCGAGAGAATTGGTACTGCTGTTCCAGTAAAGAACAACAAACTTTTAGTTTGTTTATAATTCAACTATGTCTCGACTTGGCACTTCGCTCTTTGAAATGGGTATACATATAGTTCATCATAGAGATGAGAAGTTCCAGATTTTTTCAGTAATCCTTGACAATAGAGGCTAGATTGTCAGCATCTGCTGCGTTTTTTAAAAAAACCTTTAAATTGTAAATAGTTTAGAATATATTTGTCCTTATATCTCTCAATGATCTTTTCAATAGAGGCTAGTTGTTCTTCTCTATTTTGTTCTGTCAGGAGTAAGGCAGTTTAAGTTTTTAAATTTTCATCTTTGGCTTTTTATTTGCTATAATCTATTCTTCTTTGTGTTTAGTGGCCTTTTGTTCTATTCTGCTGGGTGGTTCGTTGGAAGTGGCAGTGGATAATGTAGAAGCTTTATCTGATTGCAAACGTTTGCGTCCTGTATAAAAGCTGTCCCTGAGGTTAACTTTTGGTAGGCGAAGATCAGGAAAGTCGACTTTTCCGGGATTTTCGGTTTGCTTATCAGCTTTCAGCGCTCAATCTTTTGAAGTACTTTGGTCCATGTTCATTGGCGTATCTGTAGTTTCTTCTTCTTTACTATGACATTTGTTTGGCGATGTGGCCAACTTCAAAGTTGATTTTAAGTCTTTCTGGTACTTTTGATTCATTTTCAGGGTAGATATAAATTTGTCTTCTGAGTCTGAGGATACAAGCATATCCTGAATAGGACATCCTGGCTCTCATAAAGCTCATGGACAAGTCTGTTTTAATGTTTGATTTTTCAAGAGCATCAGTGTGGACATAGTGTGGAATAACTAGACAAACTTCAGATAGAATGATTTGTTTGAATTTCATTAGTAAAGGTCGCAGTTCTAGAATGTCATTTTCCATTCCTCTCCTACATCGTTCCCATACATGCTTTCATGTTTCCTCTTCCCACTCACAGATTCTGAACTCTCTGTTCTTTTTCTTTTCCCAATACATCTCTTTCCTCGTTTCCAAATCTAAATCTTGCTATTCTTGTCCAGCTTTCCTCTCCCCATCCCTTTTATAAATAATTTAGTGCTCCTTCCTTTTTTTATAATCTTATACCATTTATTATATTTAGATTCCTCAATCATCCCCCATCTTTCTATAAATTGTTTCTCTCTATTCCTTTTTTCCAATTCTTCATAGCTTACTCTAGTCGCGCCTTCTATATATCTATCATTAAAGAACTCCCTCTTTTCTTCTTCCCATCTCGTTAATTTTGTTGCCCTTCCTCTCTTTTCCTGCACCTTTTTAAAATTTTTTTTCGCTGACTCCCCTCCCTTTCCTGCCCTTAGCTTCGTCTCTAATTTTCATGCACTCTTTCCTGCTCTAGTACTTAATTTATCCCTGTGCGCTTCTTCTCTTACCATATATCCTGACGTCCTCTAGTCTATCCCTAGCATCCACCTCATATGTCTTTCTTGTAAACTCTCAATCTTTTTCTTTTCTTTCCATCCCCATTTACTGCTCCGTAACCTAAAACCAGCCATATCAGCGTATCAAATAGCTACATTCTCCTTTCCCAATTTTTTTAACCTTCTTTTTTCCTATTTCCCATATCTGTCTCATTACCCCTGCTTCTTTTGTTATCCTTTCACTTATATGAGTTTTATGGTCTTCATTTGCTTGCAAGGTATATCCTACATATATATTTTAACTCTTTTACTTCTTCTAACTTTATTTCTTTCCATCTCCTAGTCCATTCGTTCTCTCTTTGTCCTCCTTTCCTAAACCTTATTATCTTTGTCTTTTTTACATTTTAATTTAACTTTTTTCCTTCTAGGTATTTCTCTAATATCGTCCGCGTATGCTAGTGTATATATCTTTTTGTTCCCTATTCTGCCTCCTGCCCATCCTTTTCTCTTCATTTATTTTACTAAGTCTGATATAAATATATTAAATAAAAGTGGGCTCAGAGGTCGTCCTTGTATAGATCCGAATCTATCCAATCTCCTACCTCTAGTTTCTTAAGCTTCTCTCTTAGCTCATCGTCCACTATTACATAATCAATTACTGTTCTCCTTTCTTCTTTAGAGCGTGTATATTTCCCTTCCTCATCTTTCTCTATATTTTCGTTTAGGATAAACCATTCCAACTCCTCCAAACTCTTTCTCAATTTCTTTCCCTCACTATTCAGGGTTTGTCTTTGGATTTTCTTCCTCGCTCTTCTCCTAATTTCCTTCCTCCTCTGTCTCCTGTTCTCGCATTGAAATCTCACTCTATTGCAAGCCTAATCTCTTTTTTATTTTCTTTCATCAGTGCTTTCATTTTCTCTGATTTCTCCTGCATATCACCGTTCACATAACCCCACACTCTCTTTCTACTATCTCACTTTTCTCTCCTTCCATCTCTACCTCTTCTACTATTAATCCTTCTTTTTGTTCTTTCATCTTTCTTTTATTCTTTGCTGATACACATTTGTTCCTTACTTCTATCACCATTCCTTCCATTGCTGTGACTTTTTCATTCTTCCTCTTTGCATTTCAAACTTGCCTTTTGTAACCTCTTAGTAACCTTCCCTTCACTCTTTCTGTCCCTTTCCATCTAGCCATGCCTCCATCATTTCTACTAAATTCTCCATTTTCCCTTACTTTCGTTTCTGGTCTTTTTTGTTTCTTACCATTTCTTGTTTTTCTATCTCCCGTTTCCTTCTCTCCTAGTTTCCCTGCACCTTATTCCTTGCTATCTCTTATTATTCTTCGTCCCCATCCCACTACACACCTTCTATCTGTATTCTGCCATACTTAACCCACGTTCTATTTTTCATCCTTCATTCCTCTTCCCCTATTTGCCTCAACTTGTACTGCATCTTTTTTTTACCCATGTCAAATCATCCTCTATTCTCAATGAGCTTTCACATAACACCCTCTTCTGAAACATCACTTTCCTTTTATGTTCCCATTTCTTTAGTTTCACCAATACCGTTATCTCTCCTCTTCTCTCTTCCCTTCCTACACTTCGCACTTCCTCTATCTCTACTTTGGCGTCAATCCTTTTTCGTACTTCCTCTATTCCTTCCTTCAGCTCCTTCCGTTCTAACCTTAGACCTTTTATCACAATATTCCTTTTCTTTCGCTCCCTTTTTCTTTCTATTCTTTGTTCTATTCTTTTCAGCCTTTCTTCCTCTTCATTACAACTTTCCCCACATCCAAACTCCCAATATGAGCTTTCTATTTTTTGTATCCTACCTTCCAACAGTGCTATTTTTTATTGGACTCTTTATGCTTCTCTAAGACTTTTTCTTAAGTCTGCATCCTTTTTTCTAAATTTTCCCAACCTTCTTTCCATTTTTGCATCGCTTTCTTAAGCTCGACTATTTCTTTCCTAATTTCTTGTTTTATATCCTCTCCTCTTTCTTCCTGCCTTTTCTCCTGCCTTTTTCGCACATCTGTATTACTTCTATCATCATTTTACGCATTTCATCTAACTGTAAATTTTCTAATTCTATTGTCCCTTTCTGTTTAACTTTGTCTTCGTCTTTTCCCTTGTTTTTCTCCCCCTCTTTAGTTTGGTCTTTTCCCGATAGTGTTCTGTACATTTTCGGGTTTTTTAGAATGAAAACTTTTTCTTCTTTATCTTCACTACTTCCTTTCTCTGCCTAATCCTTCTTCCTATTTATGAACGGCTCTATTGAGTCAAAATACTTAGCCCTCAATCTCTCTCTTTTTACCGTTTTGTTGTACTGCCCTTTCCTTTTAAATTCACGTTTCGGCGTATAGAACACTTCCTAGTCAGAAATCCTTTTCTTCTTTGCCATCACTGTCCCCGTTGACGATCAAACCGATTCAAAGAAACCCCTTTCTGTATCACCTTGCGTAACTTGCGAAAATTGTATAGCCACTGCGCTGCCTGACCCTGCTACCGTACCTTTTACGGCGCTTCTCTACCTATCCTTTCCTGTCGCCGCACAGTAGTCAAAAATCCTAAAAAGCTGGCCATGATGCAGACATTTTTTTTAAAGCACATTTAAAGATCAAAATAAGTGTAGTGGTATCACTAGCATCGTTTGAGATCGATAGCCAAGAACAGGTGCTCCTCTAAACCTGTTTTTTCTTTTTCGTTTACAGACGTCGAACGCATCGAAACGTGTGCACGTTCCGACTAGAAAAACAGTTTTTCAAAAGTGTATTGTTTTTTAATCCAGTGATCAATTCCAATGAAACAACATGAATTGTTATCGTAAATGTAAGTGCTTAAAAATAGTTGAACATAAATAGATATGACAAAGATAAAAGTTAAATATTAATCAACAATTGACTGCTCAAGAATTAAGTAATTTGTTATTCCATGTCTTTAAAATTCAAAAATCACCAATTGTGTCTCTTCGAAATTGCAGAACTCTGAATAGCAAAACCATTTCAAATTGAAAAGTATTTAATTTTGAAAATTCTCAATTAAAAATTAATAATTTATAATATGCAATATCTCATAAAAATTATAATCTTATGATTTAATGAAAAATTATAATAATAACATTATTTCGTATTTTTTTGCCATGAAGGGCGATTCTTCAAATTACGGGAGGCCTGTTTCTTGGAACCGTAATTCGAAGAGAGCCGTAACTGCATTTTTTTTGTTCAAAATAGTCTGCAGCTTTCACTTTTGCTTAAAATTGCAATTATTTTTTTCTTGAATTAAATTAGAATATAATTGATGCAAGGGTACTTCCAGAATGCAGATAATTTGTTTATTGTATGTTTTAATTATTATAAACAAATTAAATTAAGAAGTAGTCAAATATTGTAATTTATGTTCAAAATTATTTTTGCTTAGCTGAAAATGCTTTCAATTGTTGTAAGAGTGATTTTTAGTAACAATTTCTATAAGCCATTAACAATTTCTATTGTTATGAACAATTTTTGTGCACAAATTTGGAATTTGTGCTTTTTTAAATTTGGATTTTCATTTATCATTTGAATTGATGCAAATATTCCTAAATAATATATGTTTAATCATATTTGTAAAAATAAAACAATTGTTGATTTTGTAAACAAAGTCCTTTAAAACCGTTGCACTGGTTTTTAAGGTCGCAGTTGTAGATGTAATTGAATTAAAGCGTGAGAGGATCTTGATTCAATTCACAATCTCGACTGACGTTAACTGAATCCACTGGTTAACGTAAACTATCATAGTTAATTCACGGTAATCGAATTTACTTAAGCGTAAAATGAAAAACGTCCTTGTTTTCCTGAAACAACACTTGGTTCTGATACAAGTTATCTGAGAATAAATGGCCTCGAAATTAATTTTACTATTAATTTATTATTAGTTATATTATAATTGAATTTATACTGAATATATTTGATAAGAGTAGCACGATTGAGGTAATATACAAACCATCAGAACCTCGGTAAAGGTACAGAGAAAAATTTCTAGATGTACTGGCTCAGGGTTCGAACCCTGGATCTCTAACGTGAAGTCCGAGCGCTTAACTACCTGAGCCACCGAGGCTTTTTTTGGGCCCTAAAAGAGAGAACGAGTTCGTTACCTAGCATTTCTTGGCCAATGGTTATGGTTTTTGCTGTCGAATAAATTTATATAGGGGAAAAATCATCTTTCTTGGTTGAAAAATTATATTTTTAAGTTTAGAACATTAAATTTAAAATTATGAATTAATTTAAAAAAATTTTTTTAAGTATCAAAATTAAATTTCTAGTTTTAATTTAAACTTTTCAATTCTAACAATGCGGTTACAAATTTAACTACTTTACTGAAAATTTAAAAATACATACATTCATCAACAATTTTAAATGTTTGATTCAAACGTTTTGTTTTATTATAATAAATTATATTTATTGTATACTATATAATTATTATTTTATTTATTCTATTTATTTCATTTTAATTTTGCTAAGAACTTTCTAAAGTAAAATTTAGATGCCTTTTTGAAGAAGAATTCCTTTTCTTGTTTCTTTTTAGTTTTGGTCAATCTTTGCAGGGGGACACAACAATTTTCATCAAAAAAGTAGAGTTATAACAAAAGTTTTAAATTTTAATGCTTTAAATTAATTTTCTACAAAAGAGTTAAATTTTCAACACAAAATACGAATTTTCAATTAAAAAGATGAATTATTTACCAAGAAAGACAATTTTTCAATAAAATTCATGAACGTTCAACCAAAAAATATAAATTTTCTGCAAAAAATACAAGAGTTGAACTTACTATTTAAAACATTCATTTTTTACGAGAAAAAAATGAATGTTCAAAATAGCTAAATTTTCAAAAAAAAAAAAAAATATATTTGAAAAATTAATTTTTAATACAAAAAAACGAATTTTCAAAAAAGTTAAATTTTTACCAAAAAAATAAATTTTCAGAAAAAAATGAAACTTTAACTATTCAGATTATTTTTCTACTATTGATTTTACAAAACAGTAAAATAGCTATATCTTCTGTTAAAAAATTGTTTTCAACAACAAAAATGAATTTTCAACCAAATATTAGAATTTCCAACCAAAAAAATGAATTTTCAATCAAAAAGATTAATTTTCAATCAAGAAAATTAATTTTCTACCATATAGATAAAGCTTGAACTAATAAGGTTACTTTTTTTACAAAAAAGACGAATTTTTGACCAAAAAAAAAAAGGAAAATAAATTTCCAACAAAAAATGAAATAGTTATATCTTGAGTAAAAAGATTAATTGTTAACATGAAAAAAAAATTTTCAACAAAATATTCGAATTTTTAAACGAAAAAAAAGTATTCAACCAGAAAGATGAATCTTTGACTGATAAGATTACTTTTCTACCAAAAAAGACAAATTTTTTATGAAAAAGTTTAATTTCCAGCTTGAAAAGATAATTTTTTTTTTAATGAAATAAATTAGTTACATTTTTAGTTTAAACTATTAACTTTTAACTGGTTAAAATGAAATTTCAGCAAAATACTTTAATTTTTATCCAAACAGATAAATTTTTAACCAATAAGATTAAAATCCATCGAAGAAGACGAATTTTCATGCAAATAGTGAAAATAGATTTACAAAAAAATGGAATAGTTAAACTTTCGGATAGAAAAAATTGTTTTCAATAAAAAAACAAATTTTCAACGAACCAGTTACATTTTTATCCAAGGAAAGAAATTTTAAACTAAGGAATTGAACAGTTTCATCTTCAGTTTACAAATTTATTTGTAACAACAAAAAATATATTTTCTACCAAATAGTTGACTTTTCAACCAACGAAATGAGTTTTGAACAAAAAAATAAATTTGAAACCAAAAATATGAAGATTTAACTAGTAAAATTACTGTTGTAGGTGAATTAATAATTTTCAACCAAATTGTTTAATTTCCAACCTAAAAAGATAAATTTACAACACAAAAATACAGTAATTAAATTTTCGGATAAAAAAATTAATTCTTAATAAGAAAACGAATTTTTAATGAAACAGGTTAATTTTCAACTAAAAATAATAATTTTATACAAAGGAGGAGTTTTTAACAAATCATCACCAAAAAACATGATTATTTAACAGAGTAGTTTAATTTTCAACCAAGTAGTGGTTTAAAATAAAAATTTTTTTTTTTTAGTCAAAATATAAAATATTATATTTGTGACTGACAGTTAATATTTGTTGTTGAAAGCTGATAAGTGATTTAATTTTCAACCGAAAAATATAAATTATTAACGAAAAATATAGTAGCTTATATTTTACCTAAAAAAAAATATTTTTATTTTAAATCACTACTTGGTTTAAAGTTGAACTACTTTGCTATATATTCATGTTTATGGTTAAAGATTTAGCAGTATTTTTAAAAATGTGACAAATCCTTAAAAAAGTTGTGCATTTTGTTGTAACTTTCTCTTTAGTGGTAAAAAATTAATCATCTTGAATGAAAATTTTACTGCTTGGTTGAAATTTCAACTACTTTATTTAAAATTTGTTTTATTAGTTGAAGATCCATCTGTTCAGATAAAAATTTGACTATTTAGTTGAAAATTCTTTTTTTTTTCATAATCAATTTTTTAAAATAAAAATTTAAGTATTCTTTTTATGATTAAAATATGGTTGATTTTATTTTTGAAGTGAACTATTTGGTTTAAAATAAACTATTTTGTTGAAATTTAAACTATTTTGCAGAAAATTTATCTTTTTGTCCTAAAAGTTAAACTGTTTTGTAGCAAATTTGTCTTTACGGATTACAAGTTTTATAATTTTCACATAAAATACAACTACTTAGTTCAAAATTTAATGAAAATTTATATTTTTGCGTCGAAAATATCACTGTTTTCTAGAAAATACGGCTTTTTGGTTTGCAAATTCGATAATTTGGTGAAATTCATTTTTCTCTCTTGAATAAATAATTTTTCTTGGTCAAAAATTTATCTTGTTTGCTGAATATTTTTTTCATTTAAAAGTTTATCTCTTTTTTTGAAAATTGGAACTTTTTGGTTAAAAATGCAACTGTTTGGTTGGAAATTAATTCATTTCAGTTGATGATTAAACTACTTTTCCTAAAATTTTTTTTTTCGATGCAACGGTTTTTTATTTAAAATTAAAATCTGTTTTAGCTAAAATATCCACTATGATATTTTTTGTTCAGAATTATTTTTTACATTCTCATTTCTGTTAAATTCAATTGTTTTTTATTAAAAATAATTTTTTTTTTGGTAAAAATATACACTAATATTTTTTTTCATTAGATTTAATCTTTTTTGATTAAGAATTTAACTACTTGGTTGAAAACCGGCAAAAACAACAACATTTTTTTGTTCAAAGATTCATCGTTTCAGATAAAAATTTAACTATTTTTATAATTTAATTATTTTGTTAAAAAATTAGAGAATTTCGTTCAAAATTAAAGTATTTTGTTAAAATGTTGACTGTTTTATTAAAAATTTTTCTTTTTAAATAGAAAATGCGTACTTTTAGATTACCAATTAACTGTCTTCTAAAAATTCTATCTTTTTCGTTTGAACATACAATTATTTGGTTAAAAAAGGAATTAACTTTGATTGAAGTTCAATATTTTTTGTTACAAAAATTCGACCATTAGGTTGAAAATTCATCTTTACATGTCAAAATTCAAATATGCGGTTACAAATTCAACTATTCTGTTAAAAAATTGATCACTTTGTTGAAAGTACTACTATTTTATTAAGAAGTCTTTCTTGCAAAAATTCAATTAATCTGTTGAAAATTTATCTCTTTAGGTAAAAAGTTCTTTGTCAAAGATGCAACTGTCTCTTAGAAAATTTACCTTTTTTCTTTATTATCCAACAATATGGTTAAAAATGCGATTGTCCGAAGCTGAAGTAAATAATTTTTTGTTTGAAAATTCACCAATTTGGTTGAAAATTTGTGTTTGTAGGTGGAAAAATCAAATTTAATTCAAGAATAATTTAAGTTTGATTGAGCAACAATTTAAGTTTAATTGAGGCACAATCAACGCTTCTTTTTCGTTTTATATAATCTCTTCCCTCGTAAGAAACAATTTATCTTTGCTCTTAATCCCAAACTCTAAACGGGTATTCCAATTATTCGCTGACAGTTTTACAAGTTGTCGAGAGAAGAGGGTCATTTGATAATGTCAAATTTCAAATATCAAAGAGAGTGACGCTAATGAAGGATAAGTATTTTTAAAGTGTAATTTAAATTTAAATTACAAAATTTACAAAGTGATTAATTATTTTTAAATTTTAACAATAATTTGTTAATTAAAGTGACTTTGCTTGTTTCAGGAGTATATAAATTGATATTTCAACACAGTTTAACACACCAATAAGTGATGAATTATAATCAGTATTAGTGGGTTAAATGAATTTCTTTATTAACTTGAAACAAATTAGTCGTGCAAAAATTTAATAAATAATTTTTTGGTTTATGTGAAGAGCTTTAATTGAGGGCTTAATTACTCCCATGCAATCCCTTGCACTATTGTGCAAGCCCATTCACCCTTATGCAATCCCACGTACTCTCATGCAATCCCACGTACTCTCATGCAATCCCACGCACCCTTATGTAATCCCACACACTCTCATGCAATCCCGAGCACTTTCATGCAATATCATGCAATCCTTGGCTATACGAGGGTGGATTGATAAGTTTCCGGCCTGACCAAGAGATGGCGCCACTAGGCCTACCTTGAGGTGGCGTTC
>JAUELO010016585.1:0-11238 GCA_032357855.1 Amphibolips quercusostensackenii
GGAACGAACGAAAGAGAAATTACGATCGCGTCACGTCATGTCGAAGAACAAAAAGCGACTCGCTTGCCAGAGTTTCTGACACAGTCAAACTAATAATAGAAATTTGTTGTGCATTTCATGACTAACTTTGGATCAATTTTGAATAACCTCAAACATTATTAAGGTTAAAAGATGCGGGATCCTGGATGTCTCATGAAGAATTTTGCTGGAGGCTGAAATTCGAACTGGGATTTTGATAACTGGCGAGAAGAAAGAGAAAAAGAAACAGATGAAAATAAATAAAGTACGATGCCCCTCCGTGCGAAAAGATGCTAAATTAAAACCCATGCCAATTTTTTGTCAGCTGCAATCGCTGAGCTACTTTTAGTGCGTTCCAGAGATAAAGAGGACGGATCGAGCCCTGCCACTGGTTCCCGGGCCCTCTCAACCGTTGGAATTCGGCAAAAATTTGTTCTCCTCAGATTCGCAAGAATTTTATCTTTCTAAGACAGTCAAATTTAACGCTAAATATCAAACATTTGGAGATCCTATTTTTAAAGAACTTATCGTAGAATTTTAATTTCTTCAAAATGTTAAAGGAGTCACTACTTTACAGTGAATTCTGACGAGCAACGAAAAAGTTAAATCAATTACTACTTTAAAAGTTAAAATAAATTTAATGTAAACGTGAGCATGGAATTCTAGCTCTCCGATTTCCGAGGATAAGTAATCTGACTTCTTCTTTAAAAAACAAAAAACAAAGGACTAACAACTGGTGTAATGACTTTGTAAACCTACCTTCTGAGTACTACCACGTAGTAGCAGTTGGATTGAGGAGACTGCCAAGAAAGGTTAACAACTGGAAGCAGGGTAAGTAAAGAAAAAGACGGCGGAGGAAAAGAGCCGGAGAACAAGGACTAAAAAATTATTAAGGAAAAGCAGCGGCAACCCCTTTTATGGTTTTTGTCATGGTTTTTGAATAGAAGGCTTGAAGAACGGTAAATAGGTAACGCGATTGCAGAAGGTGATTTGTAGGGACCATGAAATTTTCCCCCTAAATTACTGCCGGGTCGAGAAGACATCTACGGTGAAAAAATTTTAGAAAACTTATCAACAGGAGAGAAAGGACGTGACATTTAAAGGATTCTGGAAAGCACATTCAAGACACTGACTTGCGTGTTAAAAGTGAAAGTGACTTTTTTTTAAATTTAAATTAAGCGAAAATTTATATTTATTTATTCTTCAAGAACATCAAAGTAGTAGGTCGATTTGTCCTATTTCACCATGGTACTACTAATGTCTTTCTTACTGTAGTGATTATTTTAATATAAATTGTTGGTCGCTTTAGAAGAAATCAATTTTAGAAATAACTTTTGAAATGGTAAAAGCGCGTGGGAGAAAATTTTCTAGAGACTCCGGGAGAAAAGTAGTAAGAAACCAACCCCCTGTAATAGTTGCTTCGCGAGGTAGAAGTCGTAGGACAAGGAGGGATGCATTCGAGGATGTTAAGTCTAAAAATAGTAGAGAAATCAGTGAAAATTCACGTCATTTCAATGAAATTACTTCTTTGAAAAATTACAAAAATAAGGAGCGGCCTGGGGTTGATGTGAACACTTGGGGCCTCCTTTCCCTGTTTGCTGCTTTTTATTTGCAGGTTGCTTCTTTGCCCTCAAGAAGTACAGAGAGAAAAGGTACCGTTAAGACCATTACAGGCATTTTTATGGTAGCACAGGATAAACCGGAACATCCTATTCTAATAAGAATAGCAAAAGAGAGGCAGCACTTATTTTTTATAGTTAGATGCAGGGTAGTAGGAAATGTTTTTGACTCGCTCTAGAACAAAGAGATGTATTATTAAAAGAATGTTTGGCCTATCTTAATGTGACCCTTACGGAACATCAACAGTTAAGGCAATATAATACGGCTCTCGCCACTGTGTCTCAAAAAGACGGAGAAAAGGTTCTAGAATACTCGGCTTGAATTGGTTAAATTTTCACATGTATTTATACGTTTCTTAATTTGTGTATAAGAAATTATACTTCGTGTTAAATATTTGGTGGTCTTTAAATGGGCCGTTGGATTTAAATGATTCAAAATTATTGTCTTTTATTCTTTTGAGACTACAGTTTTTCCTCTGTTGGTCTTCACAGCAGTGAAAAGTGAAGGATAGATACAATTACTGTACTTTTTCGCCTGTGATTTTACAGATCCTGCTCTGCGCTAGCTTACATAATTATAAATTATATTACCTAACGTTCTGTATATTCCACGATCGTGGAGTTCTCCTTTCTTCGCATAACACCACGTGCACGGGTAAGAGCTGACATAAGACTGAATACCCATCATAATATTTGCGAGTTTTAAATCTGTTGCAATAGTCCCTCCCAAATTATTGATTTGTATTGATGAGCACAGCTGCAACACATTTTCTTAATTTTTTTGGGCGTTCTGTGACAGTGCGAGTAGGAGCAATTTGCTTACTTCAGAATCACTAGCTGGATAGACAAATATACTTTCAGAAACCCTCCTCCACCTTCAATTTAAACTTCCTATAACCAAAATATTCAGCAACTCAATGCCTTTCAGTCGATAGCGTTTTCTTTAGATAAGGCTTAACTTAACTTTCTTCTGAGTAAGATGGAAGCTAGTTTACATTTTTGAAAAGTCTTCTATAGAGACAAGTGAATATTTTAATGAATTTCCAGAGAGATTTTTGCCAATTGTGACCAGAAGAAGCTGACCATCGCAAATTTGAATCAGTGTAAGTATCACGTTCTTCATGTCTGCTCTATCCTTCTTTTTCTTAAGCAGCGTCGAAGCAACTTGTTCTTCAACTTTTGGACCAGATTCTATCACAGAATTAGTCAGGTTTTCTAAGAGACTGGTCAAGTTGCACTTGCGGCATCTTTTTCGATCAATTAGAGAAAAGCAGTTGCTGCATCATTTGTCGACAAAAGGAGTCTCCGGTTAATCTGAGAGAGGAATCTCGGGATAGAGATCAGATGATTTCATCGAGTGGAATATTTTAAAGTAGTAAATTTTATAATAAATAAATAGATTTTTAATTAAATTTAATTATATTTATGAATTTCAAAAGGAATAATACAATGTATAATATTAAAAAGCAGAAAAAAAAATTTATAATGCGATTATAATTTAGAATAGAAATGTGTCTTTTTAACAAAGTTTAGTTGATAATAGGTTAAAAATATTACCATATCATTTTTTCTAAATTATCTACTGCTACAGCTCAACTTGCTTTTCTACAGGAATTTAAGAATAGAAAAATCTGGCACTCTAATGAGTTTCATTGTACGATCATTCACCTTTCAATAAACATCTCCTTTGCAGCTAGTGCATAGAGCAACATGTATCCCATTTTCAGTGGATTCATACTTTAATTTTTTTTGCATATGATCTTTTAGTTTCCTCTACACGATCATGCGTTGTTACGCGATATTTCGACATTTTGGCTTTTGCCTGCCAAAACTATAAAATTCTTTATCTCTTATAAGAAAAATAAGTTAAACAAAAGATATTCAGTAAAATTTAATTATGTTTTCTCAAAAACGGCTCTTAAGATTTTTTTTATTTTTGGGTTAGAAATGATTTCGAGACATCACCGGAGTGCAATAAAAAGAAAACCGAGAGTTGCAAGCACCTTTGGGTTGGACTCAGTCGAGACCTACCGTGAATATTATTTTATATATTTTAAACATAAATTCTAAAAAAATCAATATGAACTACAACTTTGAAGGAAAATTATTAAAAAAACATTTTTTTTGTTTCATTTGTTTACACTGTTTGTTGTATGCAGTTATAATTGACAAATATTCCATGAAATTTTGTCTTGACATATGATTGCTGAAGTACTGT
Organism: Amphibolips quercusostensackenii; assembly: GCA_032357855.1. NCBI lineage: Eukaryota > Metazoa > Arthropoda > Insecta > Hymenoptera > Cynipidae > Amphibolips > Amphibolips quercusostensackenii. The sequence continues at coordinate 3,856 of JAUELO010016585.1, forward strand.
TAAAATGGTTGGAGTAAAAAAGCACTTAATCAAATAAAAAAATCTCAGATGCATATTTATTTAATAAATTTTTTGCAACATTGTAGATTGAATTATCAGCTAAAAATCTTAATTATCAGTACTAACTTGCTCACAAAACCACTTCCAGATACAACAAAAATGTGGGCGAAAAAACGTTGGATTGAGGCGTTCGCATATTCTCTAAAATGATTCCTTATAACAATAGAAACTGTTGTCGTATTTTAAAAATATATCACTATTTACAAATGCAATGCAAAATATAAAGAAGTTTTAGTAAGAAAAAAGAATGTTTTCAAAATTTTTAACAGTATTAAAGTCTTATTTATAACAATTAACTTTTGTATTGAATTAATTATTTATTTTCCTTAAGTATATTTAAATTAAGTTTAATCAATAATAAAATGTTATAATTAATTTGCCTTTCGATCGAAGATTATATTGTTGAAGTCGGGAATTTTTTGACTATATTTGTTTTTATATTGTGACGGAGAAAATTTAATAAAAAAATCAAAGTGTTTAATGATCTAAAAAACTCTTTTCTGCCAATCGCTATATAATTTCTTTTAAATCAGTCAAAAAAAAAGACTATGTAGACTGTATAGGATCATAAAGAGTAAACTTCTGATAAGTCGTCAACTTCAAAAAAATGTGCTGAAAAATAACAAAACAAAAATATTTCGTGTTTTCATGTCAACTTAAAAATGCTTTTGATATTATTCTTTAAAAAAATTCAAACCTATAGTGTCATTAAGGTTGACAAAAAAAGTTAAAAATTAATTAATAAATTAATAATAATAAATTCACAATTTGTCGGTTTTATTAGTTAAAACTTAATTTTTTTTGCTAAAGTTTATATCAGGACATTTATCATCTTATGTGCTTGAACCTCAAAATTTTCCATTCAACCTATAATAGGTTCAGCAGACCAAGTCAAAGTTCAGAGATATCTTTAGTTTAAATCGACGCAGCTTAATAAATTCTGTTTCTGAATAGTAGCCTAGCATCTTAAAATTTTTTTTCTGGTAATCTGTATTATAGCATAAAAAATAGTGAAAGAAACTCTAATGTCCTAAAATGTAAAGTTTAAAATTTGCACTTCAAGACCTTCTTGATGGTTTGTTGTTTTTACAAAAAAAAAAACATTTTTTGCAAAATAAATATTGGCAAATTTCAACATTTTTAAACACACGCTACAAGTGAAATATATACAATAAATGAATAATAAGAAAAGTTGATGAGGAAAGGACTTTCACACTTTTTGTTTGAAGAAAAGAGGATTATTTCTCAATTCTCAAGTGTAGGAAGTGCGGGGACAGACGTTAATTAAACGTTTATCATTGACTTAAAGAAATTTATTTTTTCATTAGAGTGAAAAACAATTGATACTTTTTATTTGATAAAAATATTATACAAATTTTTTTTAAAGGTAGCGTGGAAAGAAGTTTTATAAAAAAATTTCGGGGTTTTTAAACATAAAACTGCATGAATTTATGACCTTTACTATTTTTATTTTATAAGTGTATTTTATTTCACTTTATGTTTAGAGCAAAATCATATTTTGAAAAACGATAAAACAAATGTACATTCCTACGACTAGTCCAAAAGTTCAGTATTTTATTTTAAGTTAAAAATTAACGGTTTCATAGAAAATTCGGCTTTACGGTATAAAATCTAAATAATTAAATTGATAGTTTGTTTCTTCCTTGACTGGAAAATCTTTCTTGTTTGAAAACTATACGCTTTTCTTAAAAAATTGTCTTTATGGTTAGAAAATTAATTCTTTCGTTTGGAGAAAATTGATCTATTTTGGTTACAAATGCAACCGCTTAGATAATAATGGTTTAACGGATTCAACTACATTGTTGTGATTTGTCTTTTTTAGATTGAAATTATTTTTTTTTTTAGCATCAAATTCTACTATTCCATTTTTGGTGTCAATTTTTGCTTATTGACTTCAAAATTTAACTATTTTGTTGAAAATGCGTGTATTATATAAAAAATGCGTAAGGTGTTAAAAGTCGAATTACTTTGTAATTTTTTGTTTTAACTTTTTATTATTAAAGCCAAAAACTTATTTCCCTTGTTAAAAATTTAAATATTTTGTTTGAAACTATTCCGCTGACGGGATAAAGTTTAAAAATATCAGATCAATAATCGTGTTTTATTGTCGCTGTGACATTAACTTAAATTAAGTACGATTAATAAACACAGTAAATAAGTCACCTGAAAGCAATCACCTGTCAAAAACAGTTAGTTTACCTGACCAGAGGTAACAAATTGCCAGACCTTGGGAATATTTTAGTGAGAAGAGTCCTGTCGAATGAATAATGAATTTCGTTTATTATTTAATTTTCAATATGCAATTAAGGGAGTGAGGTTTGATCACCTACCCCTAGCCATCACAGCTGTCAAAGTTAACGTAAAAAACTTGTCTGGATAGGCTTTACTTGATCCAACAACTGAAAAGAGAAGGTTTCCTAGCACATGCGCAGTGAGTGAGATTCCTGCTGCGTACAAAAGTGCTAGAAAAAACATGGCGGCATCGAGGACAAGCAGACCATCAGACCGTGCGCTCAGAGACCGCCATCGGCGGTGCACCACCACGCGTTCTTACGGCGAACTGTCGCACGAGACAAGGGACGACGACGCGACTCTACATTCATTCGTGTTTCTGAGTCCGCCCGAGCATCCAACGCATGAATTAAACTAGACAGAGGTATAATTCTTAAAATAAACTTAATCAAAAATGAGAGAAACACGACGAGGAGGCAGAGTCCTGCCAGGTTAGGCAATACTATTGATCTAGTTTTTAGACTTTTTGTAAGTCCGGTAAATTACCTTATTCACGTAATGGGTCGAAGTTGTAGACCTACTCCGTAAGGTTATTTTGTTGCTAACTTTGGACAAGGTCATAAAATCATGCTAAGAGTCAAGTCTGTGAGTGTACGTAATGCTTTATGTTAATGGGCCGCCATGGGCCCTCGCGCGCGCAAGATTACTATTGTTAACAGTTTTTTCGACTTGCACCTCTTAAATTGTTTTCGGGAACGCGTTATGAATAATTTTATTACCGAAGAAATTAAGTAGCGTACTAAAATCAAAGATCGATGAGGTAACGGTCTTGAATAAGTTGTTTAAGAATCTCCGAATGCCGGTGCTATCAAAGTATCGGAGTGGGACGTAAGCCCACTCACATATGATAAATGCCACGTGATTTTTGTATTGCCTATATTAGCGAATATACGTGTGATTTAATTAAAGTAAAATTAAGTGTACCCTATTTTCTTTTTCTCCTACTCTTTGCGCAATTCTTACCACGCCCCTCTATCGAGCAAGCTAGTGGGCACGTAACCTTGCGAGTGAGTTAATCAGCTTCGTGTCGATTAGAAACTCATTATTGAAATCACCATAATAATTAACCTATCTTTAGTAGTTACGCGGACACTACCTGGTGCCCTACAGGCAAAGTCGTTAAAATATTTTGACCCAAACCAAAATCAACATAAAAAAAAAAAAATAATCCTTTTTTTCTTGAATATAGGGTTATAAAAAGCGCTCGACGTATGGGCTTGAGGAACGCAGAGGGTAGTACAAGATGCAAAATTAAAAGAATTCTAACTTTTGAAATGTCGATTCTAAATAGAATCAATTTAAGAATCAAAATGAGATTTAAGACCAATTTTCAAAAAGTAAATTGGAAAGGAAATTACCAATAAAAATAAAAGTTGTTTTGAAGTTTGAAGTTGCTGGTAATAAGCGAGTGACTCACCACACTGCTATTATGAATGAATGGTTTTATTCGATGGATGTTAACAAATAGCGGGCTAACGAGGTTTCGGAAACGATCATAAGGTTCAGAAAATAAAAGTACTCGAAATATGAAATATGGACTTTGGATTATATTTGGTCAAATAATTAAAAATCTAAAAATCATGGAAAATTATTATTGAACAAACTAAAGTACAGTATAAGCTAAGAATAATTACAACAAAATTGGGTCTAAAATGAACCCTCTTAGTTGTTTTAATGGAATTAGTAAACTTTTTTTTTATGAAAAGATAAATTGAAGGACATTATTTAACTATTAAGGGGAAAAATTGCAGTAAAAAATTTTGACTCAGTAACTAAATGTTAAGATGACACTACAGTAATTATTCACAATGTTATTCTCATTCTAACTTCCCGGAACTTTTGTCCATGTCGTGATTGACTTGAGTGGACATCAAAACCTGATTGGTCAGCAGATACTGCAAAATGCAAACTAGCCGGTGAAGATTGAGCAATCCCACCTTTTAAACATTTTAGATTTGTCGTTGAATCAGATTCCAGTTTCAGGAATTTGTAGAATGTCAGTCACCGTTGACAATCGAACAGCGGCCTAAACGGTTAATGAAAATGGTTTGTTTATCCCTTTTGATATCTAAAGGATACAGAGACGAATCAACTAGAATAACCTAAAAATATCAAGAGTGTAACAAGTGAATAACTTCACTAATGATCAGTAGTCTCTTAAAAATTGTTTATTCGTTCTTTTTAAAGTGTCAAGGATGAACAGACAAAACTGAATGTGCATTGCGGTAAACTGAACATAACCTTAACGTAACCTGAAATAACTGAAATTCGATGCTTAAACTAATTACTTTTTGATGGAATTGGTTAACCATAAACCCAGTGTCACTTCAGGCTTTACACCTAATTGATTACCTGGATTTAAAAGTCCGCAAGGATAATTGATAATTTATTTAAAATTAAATTAATTTTAAGTGCATGGTAAAACTAAGCATATTTCAGTGTACTCAATTAAAATTATCGTTTATATCTGATTTTGACCTTTAGATTTTATATTGGTTGTAATATTTGAATTTAAAAATGTCGGACGAACGGGGATTGAAATCCCACCCCACGTATTATCGATGTCTAAAGATGACCTCAGACGATTCCTAGCTAAACGTGTTCACGATCTATCGGGGTCACTCGAGGTTTTGCTGGCTAGTGTCACGCGGTCCCTGGGGGCAACAACTTAGCCGGAAGTAGCACAATCGGCGGGATACAAACCGGAAGATAATTTAGGTCAAGAGCGTAGCCCCTAGCAATTACAAGATATAATTAGCTACGTTGTGGATCGGTTATTACTCTGAACGGAGGGAGCAAATGCGCGTTTCGGAAGAGAGGCGGACCTTCACGGAGACAGCTTGGAAGACACCTGAAGATAACTTAAATTTCCCGCCCTTGTTACAGGAGAAAAAATAACTGTCGGTCCCCTTGAGTCGCATTCTGCCCCATCTTGATCTGTTCTGTTCTTGTTTTGAGACACGCCCCTAGCTAGAATGCTGCTATAACAGCCCAAGCACCAGTACTGTATGGGGTAACTTTGAAAGCGTCTCACACATCGTGGAACCTCAACTCCCAAAATAAAGCCATTTCAAAGTTGCCCACACATTATCGGGCACCTTTGGAGGGTGATGGTCCCACGCGACCTAACCACTGCAGGAGATGAGAATCTGGCCCGTGGAGGGCATTGTCCCAGTATGATCCAATAAGAACTGGCCAGCTCAGAAGCGGATTTTACCCATTTCGGCATACAATGATTTTTTTTCGTATAATCGCTCAAAAGCCCTTTTTATGGCCTTTACGACGTTTACGACAGATGCACAAAGGTCTAACCTCTCCTTTCCTCAGACCAAGCTTGAGGTACCACCCTTCACCTTGACACATTACTCTTTAATCTTTGCACTCTCAAATCAGTTTGCAGGGGATAGGCTCCCTCTAATTTAGTATTCCCCCTCTAGGTCCAATAATGAAATCGTAGATTCTATTGTGAAAAAAAGGGGAATTAATTTCAGTGGGTATAATTAAACAAGCGCAGAGAATGTTTTAACCTGGGTGGATGAGGGGCGCTCGGTCTCCAGCCTTACTGACGAGAAATTATAAATAGGTATCCCCTTTTATTTTAGGCAAGTTGCCCTTGCAACGGTTCCAAAATAATCGTCATGCCTGGCCAACATGGCAGCATTTTAAAACTGCATTTCTCACTTTGTATGAAGATAATAATGTTCAATAGCTTTAATGGTTCAATAGGTTGTTTCTCAAATTTTAACGCCTTGTTACAATTTAAGAACAGATGGATAGGGCCTATCGTAATTTTAGACCGACTTCCCTGAATTGGCGTATACCAAGAACCCTAAACTTTTGCAGAGCTGGTAACAGTGCTAGTGGCACCATATCGAGCGGTGTCATCCCATCCCTTAAATCATTGGTAAGTGCATTAGTAAAGTTGGTAAAGAGATTAGGTACTAAAGCCTCCTCATCTGAAAAGTCTAAATCGGGAAATAATAATTAAACTGAAAACAATAATAATAGATCTAGTTCTAAAAACAATAAAAGCGAGAATAATAGTGAGAAAGGCTTCGCGCAGGCCTCCACCATCTCAGATTTCACTAAAAGGAGCTTATCTCTGCAAAGGAGGGTCCGTGCAAAGGCCAAATCCCCTTGCTTCAATCGTGGTGGCTCAAACCATAGGTAGAGAAATTGCAAAACCAAATGGGCCCAGTATTGCCATAATTGCAGTAAACACGGCCAAGTTAGGCAGACTTTTAATCCTGCTTATTGTTAGGGAAGCAATTAGGGAAGAGCCATATCAGGGTCGAGGCCACTTTTTATATTCCAAGGCAGACCCTTATTTCTGCAATTAGTAACGTACCTGAATCAACCCCCTTAAATTTGACTTTTTAGACTTTATTAACTTATAACTCTTTTTCTGAACCTCGACCTTAATTGATTTAGAAATTATTTTCTAAACTTAAACCTGAATCAGCTCAGAACTCTTATTCTGAAACTCAACCTAAACTGAATCTCAAACACTTCGCTTCAACTTATGACGCAAGGAGGGAGACTTTCCCATCCTCTTTCACTCAATTAAATTTGGGAACTCACATTCTAACTCGCTCTTCACACTTGTTCTCTTGTTCTAAATCATACCCATATTTGAGTGTTGGACTAACCGGGCTCTCAGATGTTCGAAGAACGAAGGAAAAACTGTATAAAAATTTGTGTGAAACCGTACTTGATCGTCTGTCAGGGGTTGTGCCAACTCGAGACGCTATGTCAGTATATCAATGAGGGGTACTTAAATCCATTTATTAGTAGACACAGGTCATCGAAAACTTATCAAGGGTCGGCAGGGTTACCAATACTTGGTTCTGGTGGTTACAAAGTTGATCATTTCAAGGCAGGCGCTGTCATGATGGCTAATGGCACTATTGAGTCGGTCATTAGCGAGGCGTGTCTGCCAGCCACCTTTTTTTTAAATTTAAAAATTTATTGATTTATATTAATAATAAATATATATATAATAAAAATATA
>JAUELO010016599.1:0-11237 GCA_032357855.1 Amphibolips quercusostensackenii
TTCGTAGTTGGTCATCCATGAATGAAAGAAACGGCTAACACCTTACCTAATATTAAACAAGTCACTAAGTTGATTGTTTACCTTTGCACTCGCTTTCAAACCTACATATATTACTTTTATTGCATTTAGAGCCATACCTTGACTCCATACCTTTTCAAGACTTCCCAAAGCCTATTTCTATTCACCTTATCAAACACTTTTTCGAGGTCAACAAATAGTCAGATAACCATTTTGTTTACTCTTAATCTTTTCCTGGGATGTTTCTGAAGCTAAATACCTGATCCACACACGATCTTCTTAGCGGAATTCCACATTGGATTTTCAAGATCTTTTCTCCTGTTATTTTCATTACATAACGAATGAGTATTTTCAAATATATTTCGCCTGCAGTACTTTGTAAGCTGATACCTTTATAATTATTGCAGTTATATTTATCATTCTCGTCAATATATATTGTAGCGATAATTGCCTCTTCCGAGTTATCTAGTACTTCACCTATCTCGGTACACATGTTTATCAACTCACTTGGCCTTCTCAGATTCTTTAAATCGGGTATTCCAACGTAGTGTCTTCTACGTCGCAATTGTGTAGCTTCACATCTTCACCTCCCAATACTCCCATGCAAAAGCCTCTCAAAGCTTCTTTTGTTTCGTCCGTATCATGCTCTATTTCAATCTTGCTATTCCTATTCCCAACTAACTCTGTTACTACTTCCTTTCTTTTTTCCCTTGACCTATTTTCGATATAATTTCTTATTTCCTTGGAAATCGGTGTGCATGTCCTTTTCCTCTTTCGCTTTGATTTTACACTTACTTACTTCAGCTAGTATTTTTGCAATTTGGTTTTTGTCCCTATAATCCTTTTCTAGTTGAATTCTCTTGTCATTGCTTAGACCTGTAATATATAACTCTTATAGGTACGTTTGCTTCTTCTTGTTAACGACTACGCGGATTTCTTCATTTTACCAAACATCATCAGTTAATCTTCCCACAATCGCAGTGCTACACACTCAGTTGCACTACAAACAATGATTCCCTTAAACATTAACCATGCGTCCTCTATATCTTTATTAAGTATTAGTGTCTCATAAATTGTCTATACAAGGTTTTCTTTATCATATCCTAAAATCCCATTCGCGCTTTCGGCTTCCGCATAGTCTCTACCTTCATTTCCGTCTGCTTCGTCTTTTTAGTTCTCTTAGTTCTCCATTATTTCCCTACGTTCATTTTTAAAGCTACGATGCTGCAACAATTAAGTTAATTATACTGCGGCTTTCACTTCTGCGCCAAATGTACAGGTGCGTTATTTTATACCTAAGCAAAGTTTTTGTAATAAACATGCTTTTTTCTAAGCACAAGATAATCAGTCTGTCCCGTTATAATTAGTTCTCCGGTCTCCGAAATGACCTTGCACCCAGTTCGTACCATTGCGTTAGTCACTTTTAATTCGCATGAATTTCCTTAAAGTCTGTCCTCAGGTTTTAGAGCAAATAATGTCTTTTAGGTAACGATAATAATTATATTTAGACGAGTGACTGATAGTGTACTTCAGTTATCTCTAATTAAAGAATAAGCATCGTAAAAACTTATTTATAAAATCAAGGAAAATGTTTTTATTTGTAATTGTAACTTATTTCATAAGAGAACATAAAACGATCTTTGGACAAAAATTGCGATTTGAAATTGCTTACTTATTGAAAACCCTAAATATTGTCTAAATTACGATACAAGTTAAGAAAAATTCAATAAATAAGTGTTTTTTCTTGAAGCTGAATTTTATAAAATGTAAATATTTCAGAAAGACATAAATGACGTGTACTTCTTTGAGATGATAACTATAAGATATTATATAAACGAATGAAGCACTAGAATATATAATTCCTATTAATACGAAATTTAACTGAATTTCTAGACCAGAAAGTACACTTTCCAATTGAAGCGTTAAAATGTAGATAAGTTCTATCTGTACATGCGCACAGTTGTCAGTGTACCATATGCTGTGCACGTGGATATGTAATTTTTACATTTCATGAGAATTTGAGAATGTTAATTGTTAAGAGGATCAATAGAAGGTTTTTTTTGCCTATTAAGACATTAATAAAGACGCTTGAAACTCCTTTTCCTATGCTATGACACGCCTACTCCAGTTCCTTTCGCCTACTTCTTCTCTCCACCAATAATTTGACTTCTCTCACTTATGAAAAAAAACCTCCACGCACTTCCGACAGTTTTCTTTCTCTCCCTTCCCCTGCTTTCCTTCCCTCACTTTATCATACTTCTTTTACAGGAAAAAATACTACAAATACAGAAACTACCCGCGGCAGTCTGTAATAGGCCAGGTAAACTACGTGGAAAATAAATAGCGTTATTCTGCCGCCTCGAGCACGGTCAGGAGAACTATAGAAGTCTGCATGAGGTGGTGCACATATATGTATATGCTCTCTCCCTAACATGTATTGTATCCTAAAATAATTTAACATAAAAGAAAGAATGAGGAAAAAATGAAGTAAATGAGAAACGCAAAATAAAAAATAAATAATAATTAGCATGCTGCTTCTTATTCCTTGTTTCCTATTAACTTCGTTTTGACTTTTTTTTAGTAAAAAGAAATAAATACACGAAGATGTTAACATAGGTTAAATTCTGCAACTCGGCATTTCCAGTGGCCGCCACCTACTGCAGGCCTCTTGATCTTCGCACTGGCAACCTTTGTCCTATCACCTTTTTATCTTTTTTTTACGACCGCAGCCACTCACTGTACAAGTATTTCGATCCATTTAAAAAAAACTTTTACTTTTCACGTGTACATCATGACAGCAAAAAATGACAACGAATTTAACACTCTCGCGCACGCGTTTTTTGCACCGCTATTAGCGCGTCAGTGCCATCTACCACTGACAGGACAAATAATTTTGAACCCCTCACTGTACCTAAATGCCCCGCACTCAAGTCTTAGAAATTCGCCATTTCCTCTATAGGAGTTGACCGTGCCTGGTGTGAATAGATACAGAACTTGACGATGTCGTTTGTTGAAAGTATGTAAAAAATGTTTTATTTTCAAATCTCTCCTTAAAAATTAGTGAAAGAAGGTGCCGCGGAACTACGAAAAAAATTTTGTGTCCTATTCCGACGTTAATTATTTATATTCCTTTTCTGCTCTACTTTTACTCCTTTCGCCTAGTTCTCCGCCCCACCATTCCCCTTACTTCTTCTTACGTCGCCACCTACATTATTCCAAAAAATGATTTTTGTCTGATCCTTAACAAAAACAAAGAAATTTGTAACAAAAAAGTTCAACTTTTTACTTGATTGACTTCAGCCAAAATAGGTTACGTTTATTCAGAAGCAATTTATATGTTATATGTATGTTTGCTTCCTTAGTTTATGAAATGACACTAAGTTTGGGGTAGAGGGTCAGAGCAAAATTCAAAGTATATTACATACGGGGAGAGCGGGTTGAATATTTCACCAAAGATTCCTATGATGGGTAACTCCTTACTTGTTAATTAATTATGATTTTGTGAATTTATGTCTATATTATTTAATATTTATACAGCTATTACTAAGTGATGTATTAAAACACATATTACTGTGAATAATACTTTTATCTCAGAGTTCTTTCAAAGAAAATTTCAGCTTTATTCAGTTGAGACAAAAAAAAAACAATATTATTCTACATTTTTAATTTTTTTAATTTCACAAAGATTTTTTTATGTAAGAAATGAGCCAAAGTCTCCACTTCTTCTCCTGAAAGATGTCTTTCTCCTGTCAAGCCTTATCTTCCTGCCAGGTCCAGGTCTCCTCCTGCCAGGCGTGATGCTTTTTTGGGCTCGAGCTGATGCGAGTTATTCACCACACCAATCTGCACTCGCAATACGAACTTCTAAAATATACTTTTCCTGATGATGAAATAATTCAATTGCGTGCAGTAGCACGTGATAAATGTACGCTCATCCTACCCAAAGAGCAAAACGTTTTATCAACATCCACTGTCGACGTTGTTTCAGTATTGGAGGGTAACAAATATCTTTTTCAAATGTATGCTTCAAAAAGTCCCTTTAAAACACGGGTTAAAACGATTTTCAGGAAAGACAATGTAAAGGATATTCCTCCGAACCATTAATTTAATTTTAGAAAAATTTCAAATTGCAATATTATACTGTTTGTGATCCAAGGTAGGATCAGGATGTTAGACGTAAAGTGTCGTTGCATTTTCATTAAAATTCGCAAGTCAATAATTTTTAAAAATTCAATTGTTTATTAAATTTGATTTTATTAATTTTGAATGTGAGGTCAGAATCGTAATCTTCCCAATCCGTGAACTGCGCGATTTTCCAAGATATTGAATTTTTACCCTGAAGTTATAATTTTATAAAAAAAATTGGGATTTACAGATCAAGTTCCTTCGTAACAAACATTTTTAAAAACAAACTTTTTCTGGGACTTGAGCAAATTAAAAATGATAAACGACTGCACGAACGGATATCTTCCTGTCTCTCTCTTTCACAAGTATACTTTTTTTAGTCTATACCTTCTCTTTCTATTCGCTCCTCCTTTTTGTGTGGCAAATTGCAATTGCTCTGAAGACTCCTGTTCGCTATCCCCATTACTGCGACGCTGAAAAATACATGCATATACTCTGTCTCTCTTTCTTCTCTCTCTCTCTCTCTCTCAGCACTCTCTTACTATGCGATCACACCAAAAAATTTTAAAAAAAGGTATTTTTTATATTTTAATTTCTAATAAAATTTTGATATAAGATATGATACGAGATACAAATTTCAAACATCTAGTTATTTCTAAAGTTTATTTGTTTGATTTATGTTTAGCGTTGTATAAATATAATTATCCTATGATTCGAAAAAAAAATTTAAAAGGATTTTTAATATTTCAGATATTTTAAATTAAAATTTCACCAAAGAAGTTAATTTCCAATTAAATAGTTAAATTTTAAACACAAAAAGATGAATTTTCATCAAAAACTATTTTTCAATTGCAGGACAAGAATTTACTACTTTTATTAAATAAAATAAATTGTGGTCAGTAAGGTAAGTAATGTTTTCTTCATATTTTATAATATAAAAATATTTTAGAGATAGGTTTGTTCTTTTAATTTTAACTTGATGAAAAAGTCTAAACTTTGAGCGTGTTAATACCTACCTATCAACTTCAGACCAGTTTTATTGTAAAGAATTTTTTTAATAAAATGCAAATATCTCAGAAAGACAAACTTGACGTCTGCAATCTCTTAGATAACAACTTTAGGATATTGTATAAAGAAATGAAGCACCAGAATATTCATTAGTAAAATTGCTAATAGAATTCTTCATTAACATATTTATCAGTTTTTTCGCTAATTACAAAATATGAAGATTATTTATACCCTCTTCTTATCCTTGACGGCTATACTTAGTTCTATTGGTGAATATAATAATTTAATATATCCATAATTTCAAGTATATTAGGTATATATAAGCAAATTAAAATTTGTGCGATGTAATCTGCATTCTACCTTAGATGATATTTTGTTCCAAACTTTTGTTAAGTTTGTCTACAATAAGTACGAATTTAATCTGAATTTATTCTTGGAAAATATAGAATATCTGTGTGTGTATGTGTTATAAAAAAGGTATTTCGAAAAGTGACCGTATTGATACAGAATTTGCACGCGTTTTCAAACCGAAAAGTACATTACCAACTTTGAGCATGAATATTTAGACATGTATCATCTGCAAATGCGCACAGTTGGCAGTGCACCATATTGACCACCACCATATCCTTTGCTCAGAAGGTTGGAATAGTTGACTAGTTCCAAATTACTCATAAAAAATTAGTCAAAGTAGGAACCACGCACATACGAAAAAGTATTTTGCAGTCTATTAAGGCGTATATTATTACCTCGTTTAAATTTTCTCCTTTGAAACTTTTTATCTTTAAATCTTCCTGCGTTGGCCTACTTCTTCTCTACTCCCATAATCACCCTCTGCTTACTTTCCACGCTACCCCTCTTCTTATTTCTCCCATGACACCTCAACCATTTCTCTACTGCCTCTTCCCATACTTCTCTGCACTTCCTTACTATCACTGTTTTCTCTACTTTCTCTCTCCACGCTTCCTTCTACTTCTATACTACCTTCCCCTCTCTTCTCTCGCTCACCCACCACTCGATTCCTCTACTTTTATGCTGCTCACTTTCCCTGATACTCTCCCATGAATTCTTCTCACTTCTCTTATTGCTTTTAGGACTGCGTAGTAAACGTATGTGATATTTATGGTTGCGTAGTACAATTGTATGGCACTTAGGGCTCTGCAGTAGTGTTAAAGCATACTTTAGGCAGCGCAATATGCACCTCTAGGGTTCATAGTTGAGCAGTACAATTTTATGACATTTAAGACTGTGCACTAGAGTTATATGACGTTTTTAGTTACGAAGTAGGCTGATATGGAATTTAGAGATTTGCAGGTCAGCTATATGGCACTAAAGAATGCGCAGTAGATTTATGTCGTAAATCTGTGTACGCGCTAGAGTTATGTCGTATTCACGTCTGCGCAGTAAACTTTTACGACAATTGTGACTGCATAGTACAGCAGGGTGACCAAATATGCCATAGTAGTCGACTGCGTAGCCAGGAGTACGACATAACACTAGTGCGCAGCTAAAAATGCTACATGAGTATACTGCGCAGCTAAAGGTACAACCCAGCTGTAGCTGAGAGTTAAAAACGTCACATAATTCTACTGCACATTCGGAAGTCTAGACTAACTTAATAACGCGATCATAAACGTCTTACAAGTCTATTGCACATTCGAAAGTGCAACATAACACATTCAACACAAAAATGTAAGTTCCAAAAATGTTGACCTTTCTACAAAAGTCTTAATATGACCGTAAAAAAATCGCTGAAGAACGTAACAAACTTAACAGTGAAGATAATTGATCAAAAAATAAATTCTCTATTCGTTACATTGACATACAGTTATTATAAATAAAGTTACAGTTCGGTGAGGCGAACGTTTGCAGTTTTACCTTCACATTTTTTCAAACAATTTATTTTGTGGACAAACCCCTTGACAGTGAACTTCTTCATATTTTTCTAAACAGCTTCTCTACAGAAAGTGTTTCTATGTTTAAACTTGTCTCGATAAACGAGGCGCTCAACGATTATACTACACGAGTTAGACAATATCTTAAAAAATGATTTTTATAGTTTGTTTTCATAACAATTTCAACTCTTCTCTTACACAATCGTCTTTAGAATATTATAGAGTGTATTTGATCTGAGGTTTATTAAAGAATTTCTAAAATTGTCCACTTTAGCATTTATAGACGTAGAAAATAAGAGACAGATTATCGGACGAACGCACGCTCTGTACGTTGCGGAATATAAACTGATATGAACTATGGAATACTGTCAAGTTGTGGTACGACAAGTTGGCGGTGGGTTTATGGAAAAGCGGCAAATCATATTATCGACTTTAAACTGCGATTCGATTGCTGCTCTCATAAGTGAACTAAAAAAATATGCGCATGCTTGAACTGAGCTCATTGGCTCTATGGCATTTACTTTCTTACTTAAAACTCAAACACAGGCGCTCACTACAGCCAATAAGCAATGCGTGAATGTACAGCCAAAGGCGAATCAGTTGGGATCACTTATTTCACAGACCTTACTATCGACAATCGTTACTATCGTTATTCTTCCGATTGCATTATAAGTCACTGATGCTGAGCGGAACATTTTGCCACGCGCGTGCAATAAGCCTTACGAGAAAATCGTAAAAATTAAAAACGACTATCGTTAAAAATTTTCTTAATAAGGAGAGTAGTGCACAACTAAAATACTACATAAGTCTACTCAGCAGCTGGTAGTGTAACCTAGCTATAGTGCGCAACTAAAATAGCACACAAATTCACTGCGCAACCACAACTGCGATATGAATCTATTGCAGTTACGAGCCCGGATCTAATATTTTTCAGAATAAGTCTACTAGAGACCTAAACCAAAAAATACGGGTCTCCTTATGCAAACTGATGAATTTGAATCCAAAACATCGGTCCGCGTCTGAGTCTTCTTCGTCTCTCATTTGAATATATCATTAAAAATACGCGCACGTGAAAGTTTAAGTTGACCATTTGATAGTTTTAAATAAGACGCATAAAAAATATCCTACCCTTGCAAAACAATTTTACTTAAAAAAAAACTGATGAGAAAGAAGTCCGAACCTATCAAGACGTTAATTAGGTAGTTTCAGTCTTTTCCTTTCCTACCTCCTATACTTCCACCTACCACTCCTCTCCTCTACTTCGCTTACTCACACACTGCATCTTCCCTCCACTTTCCTCAATTCCTTTGCTTACCACTCCCTACACACCCTCAGTTCACTACTGCACTCTACTTCTATCCCTTTCATTCCACCAGTCTCTTTAGTTTCCTTTCATTCCCGTCAAATTTCCACCTGAAAATTTCCCAATTAACTTATTTATTTGGCCTCCTTCACTCAACTGCCCCTATCCTCACGTCTACTACTTTTCAAAGCTTACTCACCCATCTTTTCATTAAGCCCATACTCTCGCCTACTTTTTCCCCTTACATTCCCGCACTCACCCGCACTTTCTTAATACTATTATCCTCTTCACACTTCACATACTTCCCCGAATACCCCTTTTCTTTCAGCCCTCCCCTACTTTCCCTCTTCTTCAAGCTACTCCTTCTTACTTTTCCTACTCTAATACTACCCTAAATACACGGGGTTCATATACGGAAAAAAAGTTTGCCTGATATGTAGCTAAAAAAGAACTGCGGGGATTTCTTCGTAATGACTCCAGATGCTAGAAAATCACCCTTTCAAAATCTGATCTGATCTTTTTTTTTATTTCCGTACAAGAATATTGATATTTAAAGAACGAAAAAGTATTTAATAATGCCAGGCGTAATAATGTATGTATGTGCAAGGATAAATTACATACACATTTACACATACAGACATATATATATATATATATTTTCGGTTTGGTTCCTTGGAATCGAATTGAGGGGCCCATGACAAAGCCACAGAACGCGTCCTCGGGTTGCGGATAGAGGTTTCCTGTACCAAAAGTTTCTGCTGAATATGGTGGCAATAATCAATAAGCAGTTGCGGACAATTGTCTAGGGATGGTCCTGAAAAAATAACCCCTAAGCGGAGGTGTAACAACTGTGCCGAATGCTGAATGGAACCTGGGTGAGGTGTCTTAAACGGTGACTTTGGGATACCGAGCGACCTCTTGGAGTATGCAGCTTTATCCTTTTATGCGGGGCTCTACAAGGACGGACAAACCCTTTTCCTAGCTGCTCGTGGAAGCAACAATCACACTACTAAACTACCAAAAAGTTGTAGATGCGGTTCAAAACGATCAAACGCGCAGAGCACCCGACAATGGATCAGCAAATAGTGCCGATGACCCGAGAGTTCGGGGTGGTAAAAGTAATTTAAATAGAAACACAACGACGAGCCGGCAAAGCGCCCACTTTAGGTGGACAAATCAGTTCAGGGATGACTTGCTAGACTGTTATGATGCCAGCATTATCCCTGTGCACAAAGGATTTATAGAGCGTATGCACACTCTGTGGTGCTTGAAACACCCATAGCTTCAGCACTTTACGCAAATGTCTTTGCAAAATCGAGCCGAATACCTTAAGACACATATATATGTACGCGAAACGCTTTCCCAGATGCTGCATCAACAAGCCGCAGCCGATGAAGAAAAAGCGACATTTAGACCAACCGCAGAATCCAGGCACCTGCTGAAAGATAATAGCGATTTGAAGACAAAAAAAACATCAACATCCAGGTTTCTACTAAGCCCTAAGAACTGGCTGAAATGGATACCTTCTTTCGTGAGGATATCTCGGAAGAGTCCGATCTCTGTATTATCAATTGCTCAGTTTATGGTTCTGCGAGAGCTGTGGCTGATTCAAATCGAGGGTTAAAACCTACGATGGACCAGGAAACTAAAAGGCGCTTGCATCAACCGAACAAGAAGATATAATGGGCAAGACAGAATGCGTTCCGTGTTCAATGTGTGATTGACTACATAACATCTGGTAGACCGTTTACGGAAAGGGTTCGCAAGCTCGCTCAATAACTGAAGATCTGCTATTACACACTAAACAAGTCAAAGCTACTGACAACGAAACATCATATTGTTCACAAAATACGGGTGTTATCTGACGCAAGGAAAAGAATCCCTACTGGAAATTCCTATATAGGTGAATGAATAGAAAATGACATAGGATCCTATATAGGTTCCTATTTAGGATCCTATAGAGGTTCCGGTATACGACCCTACTCAGATGCGCAGTAGTATTCTATGGCACCTACGGCTGCGCAGAAGTTATTTTGGTTCTCCAGGAGCACCTGAAGCCACAAGTACCATGATTTTATCTACATACAGGATACAGGATCCTATGTTGCTTGTGAATATTAGTATTATCAGATATCTTAAAACGGGATAGAACTATACATACCTGGAAGTACCGTAAAGCCGCATTCATGACGTAACATCTGTAAAAGAGTCTCTCCGAAGTAGATACAAGCATCTTCTTTAACAGATTTGGTCTTCAAATCTGTCGGTGTTGAACAAGGTATCTGTGACTCGCAGATTCTCGGTTCTACTCTTCTCGTTTGGGGTGGTTCAAAGAACGAAGCACGAGTTTACGACCCTTGATATTTCCACGCGAAAGATCATGCATATGCTTGAGAGCTTGCACATTTATTCTCCCGTACAGCATATATCGTTGCAAATGGCAGATATCCTATCCTAGAAATGGTCAGGAATCACGAGATGATTAGCGAAGAAGCGTTCCTTTAAAAAGCCGTGGAGCAGACGGCCGAGACCCTTGGTCTGAATTTTAACATCAGAAGTGAGGAAAGTGCATTTCTCAATCTAGATGCCTCACTTCTAAAAGCCGAAGTAAAGAAAGCAGATGTTAAAAAATTTTGCCAACAGTTACTCGACAAGAAAATGCACGGAAAATTTCACAGAAATGTAGAAGAGCAGTTCTTATCGAAGGAACAAACTTTTTCTTTCTGCAGATCATCAGGACCTAATTCAGGTACTGAGGGTTTCATTTTTGCATGTAGGCGATGTCATTTTCACCTTAGTGTACCGTGACCGTAGTTTACGTCAAGAAGTTTTCAACGTTAGCTGCAGAGCGTGTCATACATACGTTCAGTACCTAGAACACATACTATCCG
>JAUELO010016606.1:0-11236 GCA_032357855.1 Amphibolips quercusostensackenii
AATCCCGGTAAATATTTTTGAATTTTATCAAAATCAGGGTGTCTACCTAACCGGGAAACCAGAGTTTTTGTTCACCGAGAAATGCCCCAGAAAAAAATTATAATTTTAAGTTGGTTCACGAAATTTTTCAAAAGAATTACAATTCTGAGTCATACCTAAATTTAAAAAAGAAGTATAGTGAAGTATAATTCTGACTTGAAGCAGTGAATTTTTCGAAATTTTTACTTGGAACGGGATTTTCTGAAAAGATTTATGATTTTGATTTTGAACCGGAAATTTTTGAAAAATATGATAATTTCAAGTTGAACCAGGAAATTTTCTGAAGTATTTATATGTAATTCTGAATTGTATTAGAGTATTTAAAAAAAAATTACCATTTAGATCTGGAACGATTTTTTTTTAAAACTCTTAATTTTGTGATGGAAACAGGAAATTTTTCGAACCAATTATATGAAATTCTGAATTTAGTTAAAGAATTTTTGAAACAAATATTATAATTTTAATTCGGAACAAAGAAGTTTTCAAAAGAATTATAATTCTGCCTTAAAAAAATAAATTTCCAAAATAATTACAAATTTGGCTTAGTACGGTGAATTTTCAAAAAAATGTATGATTCTGATTTGGAACAGAGAATTTTTTAAAAGAATTTTAATTTTGAGTTTGAATAGGAAATTTTCTGTAGCGAGTATATGTAATTCTAAATTGGTTTGGAAAATTTTCGGGAAAAAAAATTGTTATTCAGATCTGGAATAGTTAATTTTTAAGAAAAGTCATAATTTTGAGGTAAAAGAAAAAATTTTCAAATGCAAAAACATTTCCCAAAAAATCATAATTTTGACTTGGAGTATATTTTCTAATAGAATTATAATTTTAACTTGGAAAAGGAAATTTTCCGAACCAGTTGTATGCAATTCTGAATTTAATCAGAGAATTTAAAAAATAAATTATAATTTAGATCTGGAATAGTGAATTTTAAAGAAAAATTATGATTTTGAGTTGGAACAGGAAATTTTTTGAAGTAATTGAATTAGACAGTTTCAAAAAAAATTATTCAGATCTGTAACACTGAATTTACAAAAAAAAAAATACAATTTTAACTTTGAACGGAGAATTCTTTAAAGGATTTATGATTCTTTATTGAAACAGGGAATTCTTGTAAAGAATAATAATTTTAAACTGCGTTAGAGAATTTTCATAAAAAATTATTATTTAGTTCTGGATCAGGTAATTAAGGGTAAAAAAATAATTAAGATCTGAAAAAAAAATTTTTTTAAAGAATTTCATTTCTGACTTGGAACAATGAATTCTCCAAAATAATTACAATTTTGACTTGAAACGATGAATTTTCGAAAATATTTATGCTTCTTATTTTGAACATGAAAATTTTGAAAAGAGTGATAATTTTGACATGGCACAGGAAATTTTTCAAAGCAATCGTATGTAATTCTGAATTGGATTAACAAATTTTCGAAAAAAAAAATTATTAATCAGATGTGGATCAGTGAATTTTTGAGAAAAATTATAAGTTTTAGTTAGAACAGAAAATTTTCCGAATAAATTTTATATAATTCAGATCTAAAACAAGAAATTTTTCAAAAGAATTAGACAGTTTTCAAAAAAACATTTTTACATATTCAGATCTGAAACAGTACATTTTACGAAAAAAATTTCAAGAGGTTTCAAAACATTTTAGAAAATTTAAAAGTTTTCACAAAAATTTCCCAAAGATTTCGAACATTTTGTTAAGATTGCAAGGAATTCAAAGATTTGAAATTGCATGTAGATCAGATTTCGAAGATCTCAAGGATTTTGAAGATTTTAAAAAGGGCATAGTGAACCATATTTCTAAGATTTCAAAACATTACAAAGATTTTGAGAGAATTCATGTTTTTTTTTTAAGATATCAAAAAATTTCACGAAAGTTTCAAAGATTTCA
Source organism: Amphibolips quercusostensackenii (assembly GCA_032357855.1). Taxonomy (NCBI): domain Eukaryota; kingdom Metazoa; phylum Arthropoda; class Insecta; order Hymenoptera; family Cynipidae; genus Amphibolips; species Amphibolips quercusostensackenii. The sequence continues at coordinate 1,937 of JAUELO010016606.1, forward strand.
TAAAAAATTCATAAAGATTTGAAAAGAATACAAGAGTTTCAAAGATTTTAATAAGGTTTCTTTGAAACCTTTTAATAAGATTTCAAAACATTTCAAAGATTTTAAACTATTTCAAATTTTTTAAGAAGATTTCATAAAACATCATAAAATATCATAAAGATTTGAAATATTTCAGTGATTTCAAACGAATACAAAAGATTTCACAAATATTTCAAAGTGTTTATAAGTATTTCAATGAATTTATAAGGATTTTAAAATTTTCAAGAGGGGTATAGTACACCAGTTGTAAAGATTACAAAATATTAAAAATATTTGTAATGATTTCAAAAGGTTTTAAAACATTTGAGAAGATTTCAAAAGATTTTAATGATTTTAAACGAACAGAAGAGATTTCACAAACAACAATTAAAGAAAGATTTCAAAAGTATTTCAAAAATTTCATAAAGATTTAAAAAAATTTCACAAAGTTTTCACAGATTTCAAAGATTTTAGGAACCCACAAGATTTTAACAAGATTAGAGTACAACAGATTTTAAAGATTTTAAACATCAAATTTTTTTAGAATATTTCAAAAGATTTCACGAATATTGTAAGGAATTCACAAGGAGTCCAAAAAATTTCAAGAATTTCACAAATATTTCCAAGATTTAATAAAGATTTATAATAAAGAAAATCCATATATTGTGTTAAAAATTCCACTGTTTTTCTAGAAAATTTGAATTTCAGTTTGAAAATTCTACTATTTGGTTGCAAACTTAATTAATTTTTTGAAAATGAAGTATTTGGTTTAAAATTGAATTACTTTGTTCAAAAATCATACTTTTTTGTGAAAATTAACTGTTTTGTTGAAAATTCAACCGTTTTGTAGGAAAGTTTTCTTTTTTGTCTGAAAAATATTTCTTAGTTGAAAATTCGTCTACTTTGCCAAAAAATTCAACAATTTGTTTTGAAATTTAGTTTTTCTGTTTAAAGTTACACTTTTAAACCATTTAATTTGAGATTTTTTAATTAAGAAAAAGAACAATTACTTAATATTTAGGAATATCTGACTGTTAATTCAAAATCAGTAATTATAAATCAAATATTCAAAACAAAAAAACGGTGCTTTGATCGTTACACTTTTAATTGTTCTATTAAAAAAAAACTTCATTTGTAAGTCAAACTGTTGGATCTTGATGTATAAGTAACAATTGAACAGCTATTATTTTAAAAAAAAAAATCATACCAAAATTTCGATGCAAGCAGCCAACGGTCTAACTTAAAACAAAATATAGATTTTTGCTGATTTCGAACGAAAAATTTTGAAGCTTTTTAAGGAGTGTAAAAGGCTTTAAAATAATAACAAACATTTCCATATGATTTATAGGAAAATTGAAAGCAATTTTTTATGTTAAAAAATTAATTTCAAGAGAATATTGAAAAAGATGCAGAAAGACTGTGGAAGAATGTGGAAGACTTTAAGGAAATTTTTGTAATTTGTTAGGATTTTAAAAAAAATATAAAAAATTCGAATCGTTTTAAAAGGTGTTGAAGTTCTAAAAAAATTTCAAAAGTAATTTAAAATGTGAAAAAATGTAAAACAACAGTAGATTTTTCAGATTTTGAAATAAAATTTTGAAGCATTTTAAGGATTTTCACACTAATTAAAATAAAAATAATTTAACTTTCAGTTTAAGAAGTGTTGGGTTTATAAAAAGTATAACTGTTCAATTTTTTATGTTTTTCGCTTAAAATTGCTTAAAATGATCGAATTTTGAAAATTGTTAAATTCAATGATTGATTCTTTAATTTAGAGCATATTTTAAAAGTTAAAAATTCAAGAGTTCAACTTTGAGTGCTTTAATTTGCAGCTTAGTTTTTATTACTTCTAACTTGGAAGAGGAATTTTTTGGAAGAATTACACTTCTGCCTTGAAACATTAAATTTTCGAAAATAATGAAAATTTTGACTGGATTTCGAATAGACAATTTTTGGAGCAAATTTTGATTACTTGACCGAAAAAATAAAAAAATTGACCGAGAGACAACCGGAAATGACCGGTAATTTGAAATCATACGTCTGGTAGACACTCTGTTAATTATTCGAATTATTTGAAAAAATTTTATAACAATTTCATTAATTTCAGGAACACGCGTTAAGAGTCGCAAAAGCCATTCCGCCATGAATTTACAGGTTACTAATTTTAATATTCGATTCGTATTTAATAATCTTTCTTTACTATTTAAACTTTTGCTTACTTTTAAGCACAGAATGGTATTATTAGCTTATAATATGATGTTAATTTTGAAAAATATATCTAATTTCACGTTAATTAGATATCGTCAAACAGATTCAAAGTTATTGTACACTACGTAAATGTGATAAAGACTTAGGTAGTGTGAAAGTAAAACGTTATATAATTCGTTCCTATTTCTGTAAGAGTAGGCTTAAGTGATTTTGTTGTCCTTCGGAACATTTGTATTTAATCTGCATTATTCACTGTAATTCAGATAATTTATAATTACGATGAAGCAGGGAGACGTGAATCACGCGAGTTCCTAAAATCGTGATATAAGATACATACGTGACATTTCAGGGTAGCGATAAAACTTTAGGACAATGGAAACTTGATAAGATTGTTACTTTTTTACTGATGTGAATTAGTTTAATAAAAGCGTTTTGTAGAAAATAATTTTATTTGTTCGAATTCAGTTTATTTACATTTTTTATTAATTTTTCATATATTATTTTATTCTTAGGAGTTTTTAAAAATAAAAGGATGGATCGCAGTCCGTCTCATTTTTTACCTAATATTCTTTTCTCCAACCTAAATTTGAAAAATACCCTATAACATATAAAATCGTGTATTTTGAACCAATTTTTGTTTTTTTTTGCAAGGTTTCGATTCAATTTTTGAGAATCGTAAACAGGAATTCGAGATATTAAAAAATTAGATGCTTTGAAAGGAATTATTTTTTACAATAACTATTCTTTTAAATGAAATTAGTTTAGGTACTGATATTAAATTTCGATTGAAACCTCAAAATTTCTGATATTTCACGTAAAATTTTCCATTTTCAAGGAAAGAGAATTGCAAATCAGAAAAAAAATCTTAGTTTTAAATGAACAATTGAATTTATCCAAAAAAGGCGATTTTTCAACCAAATTATTGAATTTTTGATACAAAAATACAAATTTTCTACAAAACAGTTGAATTTCTAAACTGAAAATATTAATTTTCAATACGAAGAAGGTCATTTTGAGCCAAATATTTCAACTCTCTACCAAATTGTTAACTTTTAGAGCCAAACAGATAAATTTTCTACAGAAAATTAATTTTTTACCAAGTAATTGAATTTTTTACCAATTAGTTCAATTTTCAACATAATTGTTGAATTTTTAACGAAATATTTCAATTTTTATCCGAAAAGATGAATTCTCGATTAAAAAATTTAAAAGTTCATATTTCTACAAAAACAGATTTTAATTTGAAATAAAAAAACAGTGGAGTTTAACAAAAAAAAGAATTTTCAACAAAATAGGTATATTTTCAAACAAAGGGATGAATTTTTAACCAAGAAAGATGTTTTCTGAACCTTAATACAAGTTTAATTCATCCTAAAAGGCGAATTTTCTAAAAAAAAGCTTAATTTTCCACCCAAAAATCTATTTTTTCTCGAAATAATTAAATTTTCAGCAAAATAATTGGATTTTTCTGCCAAATGGTTCAATTTCCAACAAAAAAATATGAGCTTTCAACAACAAAAGTGAATTTTCAATCAAAAAGAATGACTTTGTAACAAAATTGTTAAATTCTCCATGAAATAATTAACTTTTTATCTAATTCATAAAATCTTGAATTTGAAATGAAAAATGATTTGAAACAAAAAAAAAACTATTTTTTATTAAAATAGATACATTTTCACCCAAAGACTTGAATTTTTAACCAATTAAAAATTTAAGTAAAAAACAAAAGAGATTAATTTTTAACCAAACAGTTTTATTTTAATTATGTCTAGGTAATTTCAAGTAATTTAATTCAAATGTTTACGAATATTTTGTTGCCTTTTTTTTTAAATTAATTTTTTAACTGAAAATTCAACTATGCAATTTTTTGTTGAGACTTTTTTGTTCAAAATTTGTCTTTTTATTTGAGGATTCAACTATTCTGTTAAAAATTCGTTTTTTTGTTGTAAAGTAATTTTTTAATTAGAAATTCAATTATTACATCTTCAAGTGTAAATTTATCTTTTTAGTTGAAAATTCATCTTTTTGATTAAAAACATTTTTTAAATTAATTTTTCAACTGAAAATTAAACCATTTTATTCATTATTGTTTTTTTTTTTTAGTTGAAAATTGATCGATTTTGTTTAAAAATTATATATTTTTTTAGAAACTTGTCGTTTTTAGTAAAAAAATAATATTCTTGATTGAAACTTAAACTACTTTGTTAGAAATTATTTTTTTTTGCTGTTTATGCATAATCATGTATTTTGTTAGAAATTTGTCTTTTTTGGTAAAAAATTAATATTCTTGTTTGAAGTTTGAACTACTTTGTTAGAATTTAGAAATTCTTTTTTTTTTGATGGACATTCATAATTTTCGTTGAAAATTTGTTTTCTTTGGTTAAAAAATGACATATTTTGTGAAAATTTTGTTCAATTAATTTTATTAATAATTAATATTATTAATTATAATTATAATATTAATAATTTTATTAATAATTTTGAACCAAAAATAGATCAGTTACATTTTGAATTTAATGTAACTAATCCATTTTTGGTTGAAAATTCGTATTTTTTGGTAAAAAATTAATCTTCTTGGTTAAAAATCCATGTCTCTGGTTGGCAATTCCACTATGTTGTTAAAAATGAATATACTTTATTACAAATTAAACAATTTTTTTTAAAAGTATACTTTTTGTTTGAAAAGTCAACTGTTTGGTTGAAAATTCGTCTTTTTGGTTAAGAATTCAACTATTTTGCTGAAAATCTGTTTCTTTTTTTTTTTGTTGAAAAGTAATTTTTTTATTATAAATTTAAGTATTGCATCTTTAATTGTGAATTTATCTTTTTTAGTTGGAAATTCATCTTTTTCATTCAAAATTCTTTTTTTTTTAATTAATTTTACAACCAAAAATTAAACTATTCTATTCTTTATTGTAAATTTATCGTTTTTAATTTAAAGTTCAACTATTTGTTTCGAAAATCACATATTTTGTTAAAAATTTACCTTTTTTAGTAAAAAATGAATTTACTTGGTCGAGAGTTGAACTACTTTGTTAACAATTATTTTTTTTACTATATATGAATCATTTTAGTTGAAAACTCTTTTCTTTGGTTAAAAATTTAACTGTTTTGTGGAAGCTTCGTTTTTTTCGGTAAAAAAATCATTTAAAAAATTCAAAATGTAACTAATCCATGTTTTGTTAAAAATTTTAATTTTTTGATTGAAAATTCATCTTTCTGTTTAAAAATTATTTTTTTAAATTAATTTTTCAACTAAAAATTAAACTATTTCATTTTTTATCGTAAATTTATCTTTTTAGTTGAAAATTTAACTTTTTGGTCGGAAAATCATGTATTTTGTTAAAAATTTGTCTTTTTTGTTAAAAAATAATATTTCTGGTTGAAAGTTGAGCTACATTATAAAAAATTCTTTTTTTGGATGGATATGCATATTTTTGGTTAAAAATTCAAATATTTTGTAGAAACTTCGTTTAATTTAATTAATAGTTAATATTGATAATTGTAATAATGATATTAATGATGTTATTAATAATTTCCAACCAAAAATGGATAAGGTACATTTTGAATTTACTGTAACTAATTCATTTTTTGTTCAAAAATATTTTTATTGAAAATTCAATTATTTGGTTGAAAATTCGTATTTTTTGGTAAAAAATTAATCTTCTTGTTTACAAATTCATTTTTATGGTTGAAAATTCCAATATGTCGTCAAAAATTAATGTACTTTATTATAAATTCAACAATTTTCGTTAAAAGTATACTTTTTGTTTGAAAAGTGAACTATTTGATTAAAAAATCGTCTTTTTAGTTAATAATTCAACTATTTTGCTGAACTTTTTGTTTTTTTGTTTAAAAGTAATTTTTTAAATTAGAAATTCAAGTATTGCATCTTTGATTGTACATTTATATTTTTAGTTGAAAATTCATCTTTTTGATTTAAAATTCTTTTTTGTACATTAATTTTTTAACTGAAAATTGAACTGTTCCATTTTTTATTGTAAATTTATCTTCTTTAGTTTAAAATTCAAATATTTGGTTGGATAATCATATATTTTGTTAAAAATTTGTCTTTTTTGGTAAAAAGTTATTATTCTTGTTTGAAAGTTGAATTCCTTTGTTAGAAACTATTTTTTTAGCTGGATATGCATAATTTTAGTTGAAAATTCGTTTCTTTGATTGAAAATACAAATATTTTGTGAAAACTTATTTTTTTTCGGTGAGAATCCATTATATATATTCAAAATGTAACTAATACTTTTTTTTGTTGAAAAATTATATTTTTTAATCAAAAATTCATCTTTATGATTCAATTTTTTTTTTTTAATTAATTTTTTGACTAAAAATTAAACTATTTCATTTTTTATTGTAAACTTATCTTTTTAGTTGAAAATTCAACTTCTTGGTCGGAAAATCATGTATTTTGTTAAAAATTTGTCTTTTTTGTTAAAAAATGATATTTCTGGTTGAAAGTTGAGCTGCATTATAAAAAATTCTTTTTTTAGATGAATATGCATATTTTTGGTTGAAAATTCAAATATTTTGTAGAAACTTCGTTTAATTTAATTAATAGTTAATATTGATAATTGTAATAATGAGATTAATGATTTTATTAATAATTTCCAACCAAAAATGGATAAGGTACATTTTGAATTTAATGTAACTAATTCATTTTTTATTCAAAAATATTTTTATTGAAAATTCAATTGTTTGGTTGAAAATTCGTATTTTTTGGTAAAAAATTAATCTTCTTGTTTAAAAATTCATTTTTATGGTTGAAAATTCCAATATCTCGTCAAAAATTAATGTACTTTATTATAAATTAACCAATTTTCGTTAAAAGTATACTTTTTGTTTGAAAAGTGAACTATTTGATTAAAAAATCGTCTTTTTGGTTAATAATTCAACTATTTTGCTGAGCTTTTTGTTTTTTTGTTTAAAAGTAATTTTTTAAATTAGAAATTCAAGTATTGCATCTTTGATTGTACATTTATATTTTTAGTTGAAAATTCATCTTTTTGATTCAAAATTCTTTTTTTGTACATTAATTTTTTAACTGAAAATTGAACTGTTCCATTTTTTATTGTAAATTTATCTTCTTTAGTTAGAAATTCGACTATTTGGTTGGATAATCATATATTTTGTTAAAAATTTGTCTTTTTTGGTAAAAAATTATTATTCTTGGTTGAAAGTTGAATTCCTTTGTTAGAAATTATTTTTTTAGCTGGAAATGCATAATTTTAGTTGAAAATTCGTTTCTTTGATTGAAAATACAAATATTTTGTGAAAACTTATTTTTTTTTGTGAGAATCCATTATATATATTCAAAATGTAACTAATACTTTTTTTTGTTGAAAAATTAAATTTTTTAATCAAAAATTCATCTTTATGATTCAAAATTTTTTTTAACTTAATTTTTTGACTAAAAATTAGACTATTTCATTTTTTATTGTAAATTTATCTTTTTAGTTGAGAAATAAACTATTTGGTTGGAAAATCATGTATTTTGTTAAAAAATTGTCTTTTATAGTAAAAAATTAATATTCTTAATTTCCGTTGAAAATTCGTGTCTTTGTTTGAAAATTTAAATATTTTGTGGAAACTTTCTTTAATTAATTCAATTAATAATTATATTAATAGTATTAACAATCTTCTACCAAAAATTGATTACTTACATCTTGAATTTAATGTATCTAATATAATCCATTTTTGGTTGAAAAATTATATTTCATAATTGAATATTCGTATTTTTTGGTAAAAGATTAATGTTTTAGGTTAAATTTTAATATTTATGGTTGGAAATCCCACTGTGTGGTTGAAAATCAATGCACTTTGTTGAAAATTTAAAAATTTTTTCAAAAACTAAAAAATTGTTCTTTCAGTTGAAAATTTAACGAGGTAATTTTAGGTAATCCAGTGTGATTCTATTTATAGGGGTAATCCGTATCTCTAGGAGTTGTTTCACCCTCGTAAAAATTGAAAGAAAATGTGCCACGTTTTTGTATAATACCGGAAGTGGCGATACATCACATAGACGAGCCGTGAGCATAAACCTAAGTGTTCAGTGTAAAGGTAGTAGTAATAGGTACGTGGGATTGAAGGGTCAAAGTTATAAATCATGCCATTTGTCTCTAGGGTGAGAAACCCCGGCACACTTATGTAAAGGAAGTGTACAAAGTGCTGTCTGGCATAAAAAAAGATAAAAATAAAAGTATCAACGGAGGAAGGATTTCGTGAAATTGATAGTGTATCAGTTTACACAAGTTCAATATTATCTATAAAGGATATATATTGTAACCTTCAACCTTTTGATCGGGTTAACTTAACTTACATCCTACTATGTTAAATTAAATTCAAATGAAGAAGGGCTTGCCTATGCGAGGAAGAATGAAGCTTTATTTTCTAAATACAAGATTTATTCATAAAAAAAACCTAAGCTGATACATTTTTACATGAGGTTTTCTAAACCTGAACTATCTTAATTTCTATAATCACACACACACACACATAACGTAACGAACTACCGTGCAAATAATTTAATTTCTATGTAAGAGGTTATAAGATACGAGTATGAGGAGAACCCTGATAAAGCAGTTCTTTTAATTCGCAATTAGCAAGGGTGATCTCACTAGCTCCCTCTTTCTTCCTTCTATCTCTCTCTCTTTCTTGCTTCAAGTCCTATGACCTCCTTTCTCTATCTCCTATTTATAGAAACTTAACATTAACTTTCTCTATTGCGCGCACTACAATTCTAACTATCTGCTCTGAGAAATATTTTTATTTAATTTTTCTCTGTTTTTCTATTACACACAATTATAATATCTATTAGGACTCCCTTCTCTATTTGCTTTGGCAAAAGACATCATCGGCCCTATCCTTCACAATAAGGTATTAACCTACTTCTATAATACGGTAGCAATGACTACAATAATTACGCCTATAAAACTATAGAACCAGTCGGGCTAATCCTCCACCTGTCTGAGGCTGGGTCGCCGATTTCGAGAGGGGCACTAGGTCAAAGAGTCTTCGTACCGCAGGTACTCGTACCGTCTATCTTTCTGGAGAGAGAAAAGT
>JAUELO010016643.1:0-11234 GCA_032357855.1 Amphibolips quercusostensackenii
CCAAAATGGCTGGCTAACGAACTTGACTTTTAGTTTTTGACACTTAAAGTGTATAACAAAGGCCAATCTAATAGATAAATTTTTTCAAAAATTATCGTGCTCACAGACAGAGAGACACATTCGTAAAAACAGTTTTTAGGGTTCAGGGGGTCACAAAACGTAGACATTTAACAGAACTGGGGGAAAGGGATTCGAATTTCACATAAATCTCATACATTTTCATTTAAGGATAAGAATGTAGAAACGCATCCTAACATGAAGTGGTTCTAAAAAAATTTGTAGATATCATTCAGGCAATAAATTTTATCCGTTAAAATGTTATTTTAGCTTGTGTCGTTTTTTGAAAAGGTTGATTTTTTTTTATTCTGAATGTGATTTTATAACAAAAATTTATGAAAAATTAGTAAATTAATTTTGAATGCACTGCTTTTGTCCATTCATCTGTTTTCGTACCTCACATCGGTTTTTAACAAATTCGATTTTTTTATTGTCAGCGTTATTTTCAGAAATAAAACAAAAACTACGCATAGTATCTAAACATGATAAGTAATAAATTTGTAACTCTTTTCTAGATAAATTAATTTCGTTTGCTAATTTTTTTTGTAGCTTGTGTTGTTTATCTACAAAATTCAATTTTTTTATTTTTAATGCTGTTCCTCACGAATAAAACAAAAACTGCGATTTAGATCAAGAAGTTAATCATAACAAATTTGTAGATCTTTTTCGAGTGCACAATTTTGGTTTTATCATCTTTTGTTATATCTTGCATAATTTGGCCGCGATTTGGAATTTTTTATTTCTTGTTATTTTTTGTGCAATTAAAATTAGATTTTCCGAAAAATTCGAAAACTTTTTATAATGATTAAATAGTGTGCTTAAAATGCAACCTTTTTCTTTTTTTGACTTTCTTCATATCGTGCGTTGTTTGGCTTAAAATGTTCATTTTCGTTTGTTTTTTGAGATTTTCAAAATGCCATAACTCCGGTAATTTTTGTTTTATAAAAAGAAAATCAGAAGGATAAATTGTTTATCTTTTTGAGTCCTATTTACGACCAAGCGTAGAATTATGAAAGCTAGAAAATGTATTTTAAAAAATTTTCAAAATGTGCTCACATTTTGAATTTTTATTCAAAATGGCTTTCTAACGAACTTAACCTTTAATTCAAGATACTCAAAGAGTATACTAAAGGCCAATCTGATAGTTGAATTTTTTCAAAAGTTATCGTGCTCACATACAGACATACAGACATACAGACATACAGACGGACGCATTCGTCAAAACCTGTTTTTTTGGGTTTAAGGGGTCTCAAAACGTAGACATTTGACGAAAACTAGGGGGTAAAATTTTACATAAATCTAATACCTTTTCATCATAGGATGAGAATGCAAAAAAAATCATATAAAAAACCTGCGAAGTGACGCCGTTGTGAAATCCAAATTCATAATAAAATATAAGGATGATTAATGCTTGTCTGACACAGTAGATTTTTGTTTTCGCTTTCGAGAATTTTTAGTGCTTTCCTATTTTGCGAATGAAATTTGAAACTCATCTCTCTGATGACCGCGTTCTTGATTTTTTTTCTATAATAACCTGACAAAAACAAATAAAGAACAAGTGACTTCCGAAAATACATACTCGTTGATTTTTTAAGCAGGCGTCTGATTGAAATATTTTTCATTTATTAACAGATTTCATGTTATGAAAGCTCATTTACACAAGCACATATTATTATTGTTTTTTGTAAAAGTAATACAATTCAGGTGTATCACGTTGAGCTACGAGCGGGGCTCGAGAGGCAGCGTCATGAGCATACAGGGTAAGCTTTATCGATAAAATTGGTCTTCTTTAAAAAAATTAGTATGCATTAAAATGCCTAATTATTATATATATATATATATATAATATTTTTTAAAGAAAATTAGCCCTTTCCTTAAATTTTTAACTTCTAAAAATGAAACTAATGAGACTCAATCAGATAACTATTAATTCGCTAAAACGTTATTTGCCAACGGTGACCCGTCCTCGAATAAATCAACTTTTTTATTTAAAAAAATATTTAGGTTTAAATGTTTACCTGTAAAATTCTCATGTAAAATTATGGAAATACAATAAAGAAAATTAAATATTTTGTTCTAAGAGCCGATTTAATAAATGATGTATTTACATAATTTCACATGAGAATTTAATAAATAAGCATTTGAATCTACACAAAAAATTTGTACAAAGTCGATTTTCCTTAAAACCGGTCTTTATTCTTGAATATCATTTAGTAACACTAATAGTCATCCACTGGAATCTTCAAATGGTATTTATTATATTTAAAAAATCCCAACTCTGATTATCTCCTGGTAAGAGACAATATTTGTTCAAAATTTCAAGGATCAGTTTGGTTTGCGATAGACGTATTACTGTTGCCAAGGCAGATTTTGCAACTTTAGAGGCAAATGACGCAAAGTTTGCGTAGTTATACAATAAAAATTTGGTGACGTCAAATATTACAGAAATTTAATGAAATTTTTCTTTAGACATAAAATTATCTGAGTTTTTCACGGTAAAATAATATTATTAATGCACATATTACTAGTAATAAAACGCGTTAGTTTAAATAAAAATGTGAAAAAATTAAAGATTTCACAATTATTAAAAATGTAGAATTTTTGCAAATCTGTGAATTTTTCTACATATATGTATTTTAAAAAAAAGGTGGAACAACCATCGCAAGGTGCAAGGTAGCCTACTGGGTGCAAGGGCCGTTTATGAAAATGACACTGGCTCCCAGTAGAATCGCGAAATTTCAGACATTTTTTTTTACGAAAAATCATTGTGACGAGTTTTTCTTAAGCAAATTAATGCAAACATCCAAAATATTATTGAAGAATTATTGAAGTCTGTATTTTCGTAGTTATTTATCATCACAAATGTACATAACATTTTTTCAAGCATATTCACAAGTTCTTCAATATGTAGATAAAGTAATAGGTTTAGCATACTCTTATTGACTCTTTAAGGTTATGATCAATGTAAAAAATTTTTGACAATCGAGAAATCATCAATAACTAATAAGTTGCGGAAAAAACTTGAAAACAGAAATACAACGCGGTAAAATTTTTTTTTTCCATAAATGTCCACAAGCTGGTACATGCACGTACTTTATGTATCAGTTTGTAGAGGGCTGTATTTAACAACAAATAATATTATATCAAGATTTTTTAGCGTTATTTGCGTAAAAAAACAGCCTTTATTTATTTAGGTGTTTTTTGTTTGCAAACTATCCCTGTCTTTTGTGCATTTCTCATATATAAACGTAATTCAACTGTCAAAAAAATTTATAGTAAGATGGAGGCGAATTCATTGCTACCAGTACGCTGACGGTGACAGTCAAATAAAAAACAACGGCATATTTGAAAAATATTCAAAATTCATACCGACAATTCTTATCAGTTTTGATGCTTATTCTTTTAAAATAATATTCAAGATGATTATCGTAAGGTTATTTTTCATTTGCTACATCAATGGATAAAAATATGAACAAGCGTTCTCAAACTGATACGCGTTCACAAAATGGTTCGTTTACCTTATTCCATTTTTACATTCTCATCAGAGAAGGTATTACATTTGTGTAAAATTTGGCAACCTCCCCCTCTTTTTTTGTTAAATGTCTACGTTTCGAGACCCCCTGAATCCGAAAAACAGGTTTTTACGAATTTGCTGTATGTGTGTATGTATGAATTATGTATGAATGCATGTATGTAAGCATGTAAGCATGTATGTATATATGTATGTGTGTGCATGTATGCATGCATGCATGCATATATGTATGTCTGTCTGTCTGCATGTCTGTCTGAGAGCACAATAACTTTTGAAAAAATTCACCTATTAGATTGGCCTGTTTCATACTCGTTTAGTGTCAAAAACTAAGTGTCAAGTTCGTTAGCCAGCCATTTTAAATGAAAATTCAAAAAGTGAACACATTTTAAAAATTTTTGAGACCACTTTGTTAATATTTAAAAATTCTGTGTACGGTTATGAGTAGTACTTAAAAAGGCAAACAATTAATTTATATGACTTCTTCTGATAAAAAAAAATCACCGGAGTTACAGCATTTAAAAAATAAAAACAATAAACAAATGAAAAAAAAAACAAGCTGAGTAAAAAATGAAGAGAAAAAATTTGCGCAGCAAAAAAATAGATACAAATTTGCTATCAATCATGTTTAGTTAAGATACGTAGTTTTTTTGTATTTATAAAAATAACATTAACAATGAAAAAATTAAATTTTTTGAGAAAAAATGCAAGGTACGAAAACATACGAATAAACAAAAATTGTGCATTCAAAAAACATTTCAAAATTTGTAATAAATTTTTGCTATACCAATACATTAAAAATGTGAAAAATTAAATTTATGGAGAAACGACGCAAGGTACAAAAAAATTAGTTTTCTTTTTCGATTGAAAATTAATTTTTTTAACTGAAGAGATAACTATTTTATTTTTGGTTAAGAATTTATTATTCTCAGTTAAAAATTCAAATATTTTGTTTGAAAGTAATAAATTTTGATAAGAATTAGTCTTTTGTGTTAAAAAATTATTCTTCTGGATTGAAAATTAATTTTATTGGTTAAAAGTTGAACTGCTTTTTTGAATAATCATTTTATTAGTTGAAGATCCATCTGTTTGTTTGAAAATTCCATTACTTTTTTGAAAATTTGTCTTTTCTCGTTTAAAATTAATTTTTGTATAATAAGTGCAAATTCAACTTTTTTATTATCGGTTAAAAATTAGTTATTTTAGTTTAATATACAACAATTAAACTATTCACTTGAAAAATCGAATTTTATTATTGATAATTCAACCATTTGGTTAAAAGTAAAACTCTATCAATTAATATCCATTTGATCGTTTGATAATTTAATTATTTTATAAAAAATCCATTGTGTTTGGTTAAAATTAATTTTTTTAACTGGAAATTCAACAATTTCATTTTTTGCTGAACAAAATAATGAAATTTCAATCAAGTAGTACAATGATGGACAAAAAAAAGAGAATTTTCAACAAAGAATAAAATAGCTTATTTTTCATTATCAAGAATTGATTTTCAAGAAAAAAACAAATTTTCCATAAAATTTTTAAACCATCAAACAATAAAATGGATTTTTAACAATGTAGCTTAAATCTTAATAACACATTGGAATTTTTATTTAAAAAATGCAAGTTCTTAAATTAAAAATTCAATCAGTGATTTCGCAGCTAAAAATAACCAATTTTTTACTGATAATTAAATAGGTAAGGATCTAGTCAAAAAATTAATTTTAAACCAGAAAAAACGAATTTACAAGAAAATAACTAAATTTTCCACCAAGGATCAAGAAAATTAATTTTCTACCTCAAAAGACGAATTTTTAATAACATTATGACAACAAAGTTATAGCAACAAAATTTTAAAAACTTTTTAATAACTATAAAAAATTTGATGAGATTAAATCTTATTCAAGATTTCTGGAAAAATTTTAAATGGGTTAACTTTCATTTTAAAGAATAATTTTGAGTATTGAAAATTTCAAAATGTGTGGAAAAAGAATATGAAAGACATTGATACAACTTTTCAATTCTTTAAGATTTGAAATTTGTTTTTGGTAAACTAAAATTTGGAGTGTGTCAGAAAAATAAAAAAATGTTCTCAAGATTGATGGGGAAATTTCAAATTTTTGTACTGTAGTTAATTCTAGGAGAAAATTGAAAAAGATTACAAAACATTTTTAATTATGTTCTACACTTTTCAAAAGACTGTAAAAGGTTTTGAACAATTTTGCAATTTTGCTATATCAAATAATTATAAAAAAAAATTGAGTAAGTTTAAGAGATATTCAGAAGTTTTGAAACATTAAAAAATAATTAAAACTTGTAAAGATTTTTTAAGAATGATGTAAGGTTTCGCGAAAATGAAAAATTTGTTTAGGCTCCTATAAAAAATTTTAATGATTTTTTAATTAAAAAAAAATAAATTTTATAAGATTATTCAGAAAAATTTCAAAACATCTAAAAACATTTGTAAAATTTTTAAAATAGAATCCGAAAGATCTTAAAGCAAAATTAAAAAAAAAGAGCCGGAAAAATTTTGATAATTTTTCAAGATTGGAAGGTCTAGACGATCTGAAAAAAATACAAAAAAAATTACCTTAAGATTCGTGTAAAAATTAAATTTTTTTTTGTCGAAAAAATACTTTTGAAAGAAAATTGAAAAACGTTTTAACATATTTCAAACGATTTCTTAAAATTCCGAAAAAGTGTGTAGAAGATTTTAAAGCCAAATGTTTCAATTTAGTGAGATTGAAAATAAAAAAAATCGATTAAATTCAAGAAATATTAAAAAAAATGGAAGAGATTTGAAAAGAATTTTAATTTTAATAGATTTATAGAAATGTAGATTATTAAAGAATTAAAAAGAACTTTAGAAGCTTTAAAAATGTTTCGAAACGTTTCGAGAGAATAAAGAAATTTTCTTAAAATTCCTTGTTGAATTTGGAAGATTATAAGACGTATTTTAACATTTTGAATGATATTTTAAAATCTAAGGAAAGTTTTGAGTCAGTTTAAAAGATTTAGAAATTGGAAAAATTTCCAAAAGTTTATCAAATATTTCTTGATTTCTCACAAACCTCTTAAAGTTCTTAAAGTCTTTTAAAAAGAGTTAAATTTTTTTAAATATTTTGTAAAACCCTATAAAATAAAATAAATTTTCTTCAAAATCTTTCCAATTTTTTTTCACTCATCTAAAATATTTGAAAATCTCATTTAATTATCTCAAGATTCATATAAAAATTATATTTATACAAATTCAAAAACAAACTGATAATACTTATTTTTTGCTTACATTCTCAGAATTTAATTTCAGCTCGGATTTAAGTGTCCAAAAACTTTCAACAAATAAAAAGTTATTTTAAATTTTTATATTGTATCATTATTAATATTATTTTGTATTCCTTATGGTATTTAAAATATGATTTAAAGTGTGAATTACTAAAAAAAATATTACCACTTTTTTTTTCATTTGAAAATTCTACGTACATTCATTAGTAGTGCTCAAAATACGAACAATTTATCTTTATGACATTTTTTGGTAGATAAAAAATTACCGGAATTATAACATTTTCAAAATTCTTGAAAACAAAGAAGAAAAACATTTTAAGCCAAACAACGCACGATATAAAAGAATACAAAAAATAATGAAAAATGAAAAATTCCATTTTGCGGTCAATCTATACAAGATAAGAAAAAAGAGGAATTGACAAAAATTGTGTATTCAGAAAAGGTCTACAAATTTTTTCACAATAATTTTTCTATAGAAGGCTTAGTTTTTGTTTCATTTACAGAAAAGTGCATTAAAAATAGAGACATTGAAATTTTAAGACGAAGGACACAAGGTACAAAGAAAATAAATAGACTAAATTTGGTTATCCGAAAACGAGCTACAAATTTGTTATAAATCATTTTTTGATAGGCTGCGTAACTTTTATTCTAATCGTGAAAAAATAACAATAACAATAAAATATTTTAATTTTTGGAAAAACGAAGCAAGGTACGAAAAAAAATTAATCAAAAAAAGTGTGCGCTTAAAAAAGATCTAAAAATCTGTTAGCGATCACTTTTTGATAGGATGCGTAGTTTTTTTTGGTCGAGGATTGAAAATTCCTTTTTTTTTTGGTTGAAATATCAACTATTTTATTTTATTTGAGAATTAATCTTTTTTGTTTAAAACTTCAATTACTCATTAGAAAGTGAAACTACTTTGTTAGAAATTAATCTTTTTGGTTGTGAGTTCATCATTTTAGTTGAAAATCCCCTTTTTTTTAATTTAACTATTTTGTTTAAATATTTTTATGTAAAAATTAATTAAAATAAACTTTGAATATTTGGTTGAATATTCGTGTATTTTGTTGATTATTAAATCTTTTTGGTATAAAATAAATATTTTTGTTTGAGAAATCATTTCTTTGGTGGAAAATTTAACTATTAGATTAAAAATTTCTTCAAAATTTAAAATATTACTCAGATAATTTTTAAATTTTGATAAGAAATAAATCTTTTTTGGTTAGAGATTAGCCTTCTTGGTAGAAAATTTAGCCTTCTGGTTAAAAATTGATCTATTTAATTCAAAATTAGTTTTTTATTGAAAATGCTTTTTTGTTGATGAAAATTGACCCAAACTTTTTATTTTTTTGTCAAAAATTTATCTATTTCTTAGTAAAATTGCAATTTTATGGATGACAATTCATATGTTTGGTAAAAAATTGAACTTTTTCATTGAAAATATATTTTTTTGGTTAAAAAATAAAATTTTCACTGAAAACTCAACTATTCTCTGCTTAGTTGAAAATTTATTACTTTAATTAAAAATTAGTTTTTTCATTAAAAATTAATTTTTTTACTGAAAATAGAACTATTCCATTTTTTGTGGAAAATTTATCTCTTTTGATGAAATTTCAATTTTATTAATTTTAAACTTATCTATTTTGTTGAAAATCTAACTATTCGGCTGGAAATTATTTTATTTGTTTAAGTATTGTTTTTTTACTGGAAATTTAACTCTTCTATTTTTGGTTAAAAATTAATTTCTTTATTCGAACTATTAGTTTAAACATTTCTTTTGAAATTCAAGTATTTGTTTGAAAATTCATGTATTATGTAAGAAATAACTCTCTATTACAAGAAAAAATTCTTTTTTACTAAACATTTATTTTATTAATGCAACAATTATTCCTTTAATTTACATTTTTAAAAATTAAAAATCAACTTTTAAATCTGAAATCCTGTTTTATGTAAAAATTCAACTATTTTATTGAAATTAGTCTTTCTTGGTAGATAAGTAGTCTTATTAGTTGAAACTTCATCTTTCTCAACAAAAATTCACTCTTTGCTTAAAAATTTAACGATTTTGTTAAAAATTCTATTTTTTTTTTAAATTTTGGGTTTTTTGGTTATAATTTATGCATTTTGTTGTCAAGTTGCCTTTTTTGGTAGAAATTTAATCTTCTTGGTTGAAAATTTGTCAGTTTTGTTAAAAAAATGATTCATTACTGAAAATGTAACTATTATATTTTTTATTTATAATTTATTTATTTGGTTAAAAATGTTACTATTTTGTTTGAAATTTTTTTTTGTTTGAAAATTAATTTTTGTAACTGAAAATATATCTATTACATTTTTGGTTGGGATATTATCATTGATTGAAAATTCATGTGTTTTGTTAAAAATTTGACTTTTTTGGTACAAAATTGAGTTTGGTTAAACATGTAACTATTTTGTAGAAAATTCATTTTATTAGGTCGATCTTTTTTTTCTGAAAATTTTTTAATTCTATTTTTGGTTAAAAATGCATGAATTCAGTTAAAAGTTATTTTTTTTTGTAGAAAATTTAACTATTTTGTTAAAAAAATTTTTGTTAAAAAATTTTTTTAACTGAAAATTGACGTATTCTATTTCTGGTTGAAAATGTAAAAATTTTGATAAAAATTCGTTTTTTTTTTGTTGGAAACTAATTTTTGTAACTGAAAAAAGACCTATTTTATTTTTGGTTGGTAATTTGTTATTATGTAATTGAGAATTCATGTGTTTTGTTAAAAATGTGTCTTTTTTGTAGAAAATGGAGCTTAATTGAAAATGTAAATATATTTTTGAAAATTTATTTTATTTGTTCGAAATTTTATTTTTTAAATTATCTATTTTATTTTTCATTAAAAATGCATGAATTTAGTTAGAAGTTCACATTTTAGTAGAAAATTTTACTATTTTGTTAAAAAAATGTTTTGTTTGAAAACTTTTTCTAACTGAAAATTGAAATATTCATTCTTTGGTTAAAAATTTAAGGATTTTGTTAAAAATTTTATTTTTACATTCTTATCAGGAAAGTTATTAGACTTTTTTTAAGATTTAAAAATTTTATGTACGGTTTTTAGTAGAAGTCCAAAAAACGAACAATTTATCAAAATGACATTTTTTTAAAAAGAAATTACTGAACTTATAGCATTTACAAAATTCCAAAAAACAAACGAAAATAAAATTTTAAGCCAAACAACGCACGATATGAAAGAATGCTAAAGCGAGAAAGACGTTGCATTTTGAACACCTCATAAGATAATGTTTTTTAATTTCCTTGAAAAATCGAAAATTTAAATTTTTACCGCACAAAAAATAATTAAAAATAGAGAAATTGAATTTTCAGACAAACGACACAAGATACGAAGAAAATCAATTAAAAACAACATGTGTTTACCCAAAAAATTTACAAATTTGTTATAAATTATTTTGTTATAGGATACGTAGTTTTTGTGCTAATCGTGAAAAGTAACACTAGCAATAATAAAAACTTGATTTTTGAAAAAACGACGTAAGGTACGAAAAAAAAATTATAAACGAAAAGTGTGCATTTAATAAAAATCCACGAATTCGTCATAAAATCTTGTTACAAAAATCCAATTAGATTTTGAAAAAATAGCTTTTTGGAAAAGTGACACAAGCTACAGTAACATTTTATTTACCAAAATTTGTCTCATAAATTATATCTACGAACTTTCTGCGAGCCGCGTTACGCTACGATGCGTATTTTTACTTTAAATTGTAGGAAATAACACTGAAAATAATCAAATTAAATTCCTGGAAACAGACACAAGATTCAACAAAATATTTAATAACAGAATTGTTTTTATAGGATGCACGCTCGTTTTAATTATAAAAAAGACAATGTAAATACGCCTGTTTCAATACCAATGCATATTATATTATATTATAATGCATATAATGATATTATGAACTTTGGACAAAATCAAGTGCAGCACGGGATACGCGATGAAAATGTATTTGCCAAAGCTGAAGAAGCTTAAACAAAAGAGAATTCACAATCACTAAATTCAGGCTGTCGATGCTTTCACATCTAATATTAAAAGTTCTGTGCTCAAATGTGAGGAAAGTACAAAGATCAAAGTAAAAGTAATTATTCACTTGGAAAACTTGCATTATATTTTCAAGTATAAGACCAATGCATATTTTATTATGTTATATTATATTATACTATACTATACTATTCTATGCTATACTATACTATACTATGCTATGCTATGCTATGCTATAGTATACTATACTATACTATACTATACTATACTGTACTGTACTGTACTGTACTGCACTGCACTGCACTGCACTGCACTGCACTGCACTGCACTGCACTGCACTACACTAC
>JAUELO010016652.1:0-11233 GCA_032357855.1 Amphibolips quercusostensackenii
CATGATTGTTTTAAACTTTAATTTATATTTTTATAAACTTATTTTACTCATTAAAATTAATAATTTTTTTAAAAGATTAAAATCCTTTGAAATCGATTGAACATTCTTCAATCACTTGAAAATGACTTGAAATCTTTGAAAATAACTGACATTATTTTAAATATTTTGAAATCCCTTTGAATTATTGCGATACTTTAAATCTTTTAAAATCAATTAAAATTTTTAAGACTTTTTAAAAAATTCTAAAAATAAAATAAAATATTTTAAATTTTCTTAACAAATTTTTGAAATCGATTAAAATTCTTCAAGTCTTTTGAAAGTTCCTTAAAATCTTTTGAAATTCCTTACAATATTTTAATTTACTTGAAAAAGCTTTAAAATATTGAATTCTATTCTTTAATTTTTAAATACTCTAAACTATTTTAATAATCAATAAATATTAATTGAACTAATATGAATTAAAATATTTTAGATCCTCTGAAATTTGTTTAAAATCGATTGAAAATTTTCAAATTTTTGTTTCAAATCGCTTCAAACAATAAAACTCTATTGAAATTTTTTTCAAATACCTTAAACAATTATAATTCATTTAAATCCTTCAAAATCGACTGGAAATTTGCCAATCTATTCAAAATGTCTTAAAATCTTTTAAAATACAGTAAACTATTTCAAATCCTTTGAACTTTTTTCAAATTATTGAAATTTATTTGAAAAATTTCAAATACCCTAAAATATTTTAAATCCATTGAAATTTTTTGAATCACATGAAAAATGTTTAAAGTATTTGAAAATACCTTAAACTATTTTGAATACATTGAAATCTCTTTAAATTATTAAAATAAATCTTAAAAATGGTGAATACCGTAACAAATTTCAAATATTGTTCATCTTTTAGAATCGATTGCAATTTTTAAAATATCTTTAAAATTTTTACAAATATTTTAACATAAACTAAAATATTTTAAATCCTCTGAAATTTTTTTTTAAAAATCAATTGTAATTTTTCAAATCTTTGAAAAAATTTTTTAAGTCTTTTCAAATAACCTACAATATTTTTAATTTTCTGAAATTCCTTAAAGTTATTTAAATCTATTGAAAAATGTTATAGTAACCTAAACTATTTTAAAACAATTTAAATACTTTGAAGTCGATTAAAATTTTTTTAATCTCTTGAAAATTTTCACAGGTCCTTTAAAATCCTTTCAAGTTTTTGAAATCAATTAGAAAATTTTTTAATACTTTCACCTATTTCGAATAGTCTAAAATTTTTTTTAATCGATTAAAAATCTCTCACAAATTGTTTTTAATCTTTTTAAATAATTCAAAATATTTTGAGTATTCTGAAATGTTTTGAAATCGATTGAAATTTTTGCAATATCTAAAAATAAATCAAAATATGTTAAATCATCAAATTTTTTTGAAATCTATTAAAAGTTTTTAAATATCTTGAAAATATTTAAAAATCATTTGAAACACCCTACAACATTTGAAATCTTTAAAATCGCTTGAAATTATTGAATTCTATTGAAAAATGTTGTAAGACCCTATGATATTTTAAAACCATTAAAATACTTTAAAATCGAATAAATTTTTTTTTTTTAATATTTAAAAATAAACTAAAATATGTCAAATCCTCTGAAATTTTTTAAAAATCGATTGAAAGTTTTCAGATATTTTGAAAATTTCTTGAAATCTTTCAAAATACCCTACAACATTCGAGATCTTCAAAATCGCTTTGAATTATTGAAAACTATTAAAAAAATTTTAAGAGACTTTCCGTTATCTTAAAGCCATTAAAATCCTTTGAAATCGATTGAAAAATGTTAAGACATTCAGCTATTTCAAAACTATTAAAATCCTTTGAAATCGATTAAAATTTTTTTTAGTATTCAAAAATAAATGAAAAATATGTTAAATCATCTGAAATTTTTTTGAAATCTATTGGAAGTTTTTAAATATGTTGAAAATTTTTAAATATCTTTCTAAGCACCCTACAACATTTAAAATCTTCGAAATCGTTTGAAATTATTAAATTCTATTGAAAAATGTTAAAAGATTCTAAGATATTTTAAAACAATTAAAATTTTTCGAAATCGATTAAAATTTGTTTGAATATTTGAAAATAAACTAAAATATATTAAATCATTTTAAATTTTTTTTGAAATTGATTAAATGTTTCAAGATTCCTTAAGAAATTTCTCAAAATCTTTTGAAACACCCTACAAAATTTGAAATCTTTGAAATTGCTTTTAATTATTGAAATCTATTGAAAAATGTTGAAAGACCATCAGCTATTTTAAAACCATTTAAATGTTTGAAATCAATTCAATTTCTTTTCTAATTTAAAAAATAAACTAAAATATGCTTAAACCTTTTAAAAAATTTTTGAAATCAATTAAATGTTTCTAGATATCTTGCAAATTTCTTGAAATTTTTCGAAATACCCTAAACATTTAGAATCTTTTAAATCTCTTAAATTATTGAAATCCATTAAAAAATTCTGAGAGACTTTCAGTTATTTTAAAACCATTAGGATCCTTCAAAATCGATTGAAATTTGTTAAAATATTTAAAAATATACTGAAATATGTTAAATCCCCAAAAATTTTTTTGAAATTGATTAAATGTTTTAAGATTCCTTGAAAATTTCTTAAAATCTTTTGAAACACCCTACAAAATTTGAAATCTTTGAAATAGCTTGAGATTATTGAATTCTATTGAAAAATTTTGAAAGACCCTCAGATATTTTACAACTATTGTAATCCTTTCAAATCGATTAAAATTTGTTTAAATATTTAAAAATAAACTGAAATATGTTAAACCCTCTGGAATTTTTTTTGAAAAAGATTAAAAATCTTCAGATATACTGAAAATTTCTTGAAATCATTTAAAACACCCTACAACATTTAAAATCTTTAAAATTACTTCAAATGATTGAAATCTATAAAAAAAATGTTAAAAAACCCTGAGCTATTTCAAAACCACTAAAATCTTTTGAAATCGATTAAAATTTTTTGTAATATTTGAAAATGAACTAAAATATGTTAAGTCCTTTACAAAATTTTTGGAATCGATTAAAGGTTTTCAGATATCTTAAAAATTTCTTAAAATTTTTTGAAATACCCTACAATATTTAGGATCTTTAAAATCGATTAAAATTATTGAATACTATTATAAAATGTTTACAGAACCTAAGTTATTTTAATACCATTGCAATCCTTTGAAATCGATTTAAATTTGTTCAAATATTAAAAAAATGAACTAAAATATGTTAAATCCTCAAAAGTTTTTTGAAATCGATTGAAAGTTTTCAAATATCTTGAAAATTTCTTAAAATCTTTCAAAACACCCTGCAACATTTGAAATCTTTGAAATCGCTTAAAATTATTTAAATTTGTTAGAAAATGTTGAGAGACTCTAAGATATTTTAAAATTATTGAAATCTATTGTGAAATTTTCAAAAACCCTCAGATATTTTAAAATAGATTAAGAATCTTTGGATACCTTGAAAATTTCTTGAAATCCTTAGAAACACTCTACAACATTTGAAATCTTTAAAATTGCTTTAAACTACGAAAATCTCTTAAAAAATGTTAAAGGACCCTCAGCCTTTTTGGAAACCATTGCAATTTTTGGAATCAATTAAATTTTTTTTTACTATTTAAAAATAAACTATAATTTGTTTAATCCTCTAAAAAAAATTTGAAATCGATTAAATGTTTTCAGATATCTTGCAAATTTTTTGAAATTTTTCGAAATACCCTACAACATTTGAAATCTTTGAAATCGCTTTAAATTATAGAAATCTATTTGAAAAATTTAAAAGACTTACAGTTATCTTAAAACTATAAAAATCCTTTGAAATCGATTAAAATTTTTTGAAATATTCAAAAATTAATTAAAATATGTTAAATCATCTGGAATTTCTTTGAAATCGATTGAAAGTTTTTAAATATCTTGAAAATTTTTTAGAATCTTTCGAAACACCATACAACATTTGAAATCTTTAAAATCAATTGAAATTATGGAATTCTATTGAAAAATGTTGAAAGACCCTAAGATATTTTGAAACCATCGAAATCCTTTGAAATCGATTGAAAGATGTTTGAATATTAAAAAATAAACTAAAATATGTTAAATCTTCTAAATTTTTTTTGAAATTAATTAAGAGTTTTCAAATATTTTGAAAATTTCTTAAAATCTTTCAAAATACCCTTCAACAGTTGAAATCTTTGAAAACGCTTGAAATTATTGAATTCTATTGAAAAATGTTGAAAGACCCTAAGATATTTTAAAACCAATTTTATCTTTTGAAATCGATTAAAATTTGTTCAAATATTCAAAAATAAACTAAAATATGTTAAATCCTCTAAATTTTTTTTTTCTGAAATTAATTGAAAGTTTTCAAATATCTTAAAAATTTCTTGAAATCTTTCAAAATACCCTACAACATTTAAAATCTTTAAAATCGCTTTAAATGATTGAAATCTGTTAAAAAATTTTTAAAGACTTTTAGTTATCTTAAAACCATTGAAATTTTTAAAAATCGATTCTTCAGGTTAAAAAACATTCAGCTCTTTCACAACCATTAAAATCCTTTGAAATCGATAAAAAAAATTTTAAATATTCAAAAATAAAATAAAATATGGTGAATCCTCGGCAATTATTTTTAAATCGATTAAATGTTTTAAGATAGCTGGAAAATTTCTTCAAATCTTTTAAAAGCACCCTCTAATATTTGAAATATTTAAAATTGCTTTAAATTATCAAAATCTATTTCAAAAATTTTAAAAGACCCCCAACTGTTTTTAAACCATTAAAATCCTATGAAATCGATTGAAATTTGCTTAAATATTTAAAAATAAACTAAAATATGTTAAATCCTCTAAAACTTTTTTGATATCAATTGAAAGTTTTCAAATATCTTGAAAAGTTCTTAAAATCTTTCCAAACACCATACAACATTTGAAATCTTTAAATTCGCTTGAAATTAAAGAATTCTATTGAAAAATGTTGAAAGACTCTCAGCTATTTTGAAACCATTAAAATCCTTTACAATCGATTAAATCTTGTTTAAATATTTAAAAATAAAATAAAATATATTAAATCTTTTAAAATTTTTTGAAATCGATTGAAAGTTTTAAGATATCTTAAAAATTTCTGAAATTCTTTCGAAATTACCCTACAATATTTAAAATATTTGAAATTTCTTTAAATTATTAAAATCTATTAAAAAATGTTAAAAGACCCTCAGCTATTTTAAAACCATTAAAATCCTTTACAATCGATTAAATCTTGTTTAAATATTTAAAAATAAAATAAAATATATTAAATCTTCTAAGATTTTTTGAAATCGATTGAAAGTTTTCAAATAGCTTTAAAATTTCTTAAAATCTTTTCAAACACCATTCAACATTTGAAATCTTTGAAATCGCTTGAAATTATTGAATTCTATTGAAAATGTTGAAGGACCCTAAGATATTTTGAAACCCATGTAATCCTTTAAAATCGATTAAAATTTGTTCAAATATTAAAAAATAAACTTAAATATGTTAAATGCTCTAAAACTTTTTTGAAATCAATTGAAAGTTTTCCAATATCTTAAAAAATTTCTTAAAATGTTTCCAAACACCATACAACATTTGAAATCTTTGAAATCGCTTGAAATTATTGAATTCTATTGAAAATGTTGAAAGACCCTAAGATATTTTGAAACCAATGTAATCCTTTAAAATCGATTAGAATTTGTTCAAATATTCAAAAATAAACTAAAATATGTTAAATCCTTTAATTTTTTTTTAAATTAATTGAAAGTTTTCTAATATCTTAAAAATTTCTTGAAATCTTTCAAAATACCCTACAACATTTGAAATCTTTAAAATCGCTTCAAATTATTGAAATTTATTGAAAAATGTTGAAAGACCCTCAGCTATTTTGATACCATTAATATCCTTTGATATCGATTAAAATGTTTTAAAAATATTTTTAAATAAATTATAATATATTAAATCTCCTGAAATTTTTTCGAAATCGATTAAAAGTTTTGAAATATCTAAAAAAAATTTGTAAATCTCTTGAAAATCCCTAAAACATTTAAAATCTTTGAAATTGCTTTAAACTATTGAAATCTATTGAAAAATGTTGAAAGAGTCTTAGCTATTTAAAACCATTCAAATCCTTTGAAATCGATTGAAATTTTTTCAAATATTAAAAAGAAACTAAAACATGTTAGATCCTCGAATTTTTTTTTTTAAATCGATTAAATGTTTCGAGATATCTTGAAAATTTATTGAAATCTTTCGAAATACCTTACAATATTTGAAATATTTAAAATTGCTTCAAATTATTGAAATCTATTAAAAAATGTTAAAAGACCCTTAGCTATTTTAAAACCATTGAAATCCTTTAGAATCGATCAAAATTTTCTTTCATGTTTAAGAATAAACCAAAATATGTCAAATCTTCTAAACATTTTCTGAAATCAATTTAAAAATTTCAGATATCTTGAAAATTTTTTGAAATCTTTCGAAATACCCTACAACATTTAAAATCTTTGAAATCGCTTTACATTATTGAAATCAATTGAAAAGTTTTTAAAGACTTTCAATTATCTTAAAACCATTAAAATCCTTTGAAATTGATTGAAAAATGTTAAAAGACATTCAGCTATTTCAAAACCATTGAAATCCTTTAAAATCGATTGAAATTTTTTTTACTATTTAAAAATAAACTGAAGTATGTTAAATCCTCTAACAATTTCTTGAAATCTTTCTAAATACCCGTTAACATTTAAAATCTTTGAAATCACTTTAAATTATTAAAATCTATTGAAAAATTTCTAAAAACTTACAGTTATCTTAAAACTATTAAAATCCTTTTATATCGACTGAAGAATGTTAAAAGACATTCAGCTTTTTTCAAACCAATAAAACTCTTTCGAATCGATTGAAATTTTTTTTTAGTATTTGAAAATAAACTGAAATATGTTAAATCCTTTAAGAATTTTTTGAAATCGATTAAAAACTTTCAGACATCTTGCAAATTTCTTGAAATCTTTCGAAATACCCTACAACATTTGAAATCTTTGAAAGCGCTTTAAATTGTTGAAAGCTATTGAAAAATGTTAAGAGACTTTAATTTATTTTGAAAACGTTGAAATCCTTCAAAATCAATTAAAATTATTTCAAATATTTAAAAATTAACTCAAATATGTTAAGTCCTTTGAAATTATTTTCAAATCGGTTGAAGGTTTTCAGATATCTTGAAAATTTCATGATATCTTTCAAAATACCCTATAATATTTGAAATATTTGAAATTGCTTCAAATTATTGAAATCTATTAAAATAGGTTAAAAAAAAACCTCAGCTGTTTTGAAACTATTGAAATCTTTAAAATCGATTAAAATTTGTTTAAATATTTAAAAATAAACTAAAATATGTTAAATCCTCTACAAAATTTTTAAAATCGATTGAAAGTTTTCAGATGTCTTGAAAGTTTCTTGAAATCTTTCGAAATACCCTACAACATTTAAGATCTTCGAAATCGCTTTGAATTATTGAAATCTATTGAAAATTTTTTAAAGACTTTCAGTTATCTGAAAACCATTAAAATCCTTGAAAATCGATCAAAAAATCTTAAAAGACATTCAGCTATTTTAAAACCATTAAAATCCTTTAGAATCGATTGAAATTTTTTTAAATATTCAAAAATAAATAAAAATATGTTAAATCATCTAAAATTTTTTTTTGAA
Organism: Amphibolips quercusostensackenii; assembly: GCA_032357855.1. Classification (NCBI taxonomy): domain Eukaryota; kingdom Metazoa; phylum Arthropoda; class Insecta; order Hymenoptera; family Cynipidae; genus Amphibolips; species Amphibolips quercusostensackenii. The sequence goes on from JAUELO010016652.1 coordinate 7,751, forward strand.
ATCTATTAAAAGTTTTCAAATATCTTGAAAATTTCTTAAAATCATTGGAAACACCCTACAACATTTTAAATCTTTAAAATCGCTTGAAATTATTGAATTCCACTGAAAATTGTTGAATGACCCTAAGATATTTCAAAACTATTGAAATCCTTTGAAATCGATTGAACTTTTTTTTAAATTCAAAAATTAACTAAAATATATTGAATCCTCTGAAATTTTTTTAAAATCAATTGAATGTTTCAAGATTTCTTAAAAATTTTTTTAAATCTTTCTAAACACCCTCTAATATTTGAAATATTTAAAATTGCTTTAAATTATTGAATTCTATTGAAAAATGTTAAAAGACCCTTAGCTATTTTAAAACCATTAAAGTCTTTTAGAATCGAATAACATTTTTTTTTAATATTTAAAAATTAACTAAAATATATTAAATCCTCTGGAATTCTATTAAAATAGATTACAAGTTTTTAGATATCTTGCAAATTTTTTTAAATCTTTTGAAATATCCTGCAACATTTGAAATCTTTGAAATCGCTTCAAATGATTGAAACCTGTTAAAAAAATTTTTAAAGACTTTCAGTTAGCTTAAAACTATTAAAATTCTTAAAAATCGATTTTTAATGTTGAAAGACATTCAGCTCTTTCACAACCATTGAATTCCTTTGAAATCGATAAAAAAATTTAAATATTCAAAAATAAACTAAAATATGTTAAATCCTCGGCAATTTTTTTTATTGGATTCAATGTTTCAAGATATCTGGAAAATTTCTTAAAATCTTTTGAAACACCCTCTAATATTTGAAATATTTGAAATTGCTTCAAATTATCGAAATTTATTTAAAAATTTTGAAAGACCTCGGCTATGTTTAAGCCATTTAAATCCTTTGCAATCGATTGACATTTTTTTTTAATATTCAAAAATAAACTAAACTATGTTAAATCCTCTGGGATTTTTTTTAAATCGATTGAAAGTTTTCAGATATTTTGAAAATTTCTTTGAGATCTTTCGAAATACTCTTCAACATTTAAAATCTTCGAAATCGCTTTGAATTATTGAAATCTATTGAAAATTTTTTAAAGACTTTTAGTTATCTTGAAACCATTAAAATCCTCTGAAACTAATTGAAAAATGTTAAAAGACATTCAGCTTATTTAAAACCATTGAAATCCTTGTAAACCGAATAAAATTTTTTCAAATATTTAAAAATTGACTAAAATATCTTGAATCCTTTGACATTTTTTTGAAATCCATTAAAAGTTTACAAATACCTTAAAAATTTCTTAAAATCTTTTAAGACATCCTGCAACATTTTAAATTTTTAAAATCGCTTGAAATTATTGAATTCTATTGATACCCTACAATATTTAAAATATTTGAAATTGCTTTAAATTATTAAAATCTATTAAAAAATGTGAAAAGATATTCAGCTATTTTGTAACCATTGAAATCCTTTAAAATGAATTAAAATTTGTTTAAATATTGAAAAATAAACTTAAATATGTTAAGTCCACTAAAATTTTTTTGAAATCGATCAAAAGTTTCAAGATATTTGAAAATTTTCTGGGATTCTTGTAAAATTACCCTACAATATTTAAAATTTTTGAAATAGCTTCAAATTATTAAAATGAATTAAAAAATGTTAAAAGACATTCAGCTTTTTTTAAACCATTTTAATCCTTTGGAATCGATTGAGAATTTTTTTTAATACTCAAAAATAAAGTGAAATGTGTTAGATCCTCGAAAATTTTTTTTTAAATCGATCCTTTGAAATCAATTGAAATATTTTTAAATATTTGAAAATTGACTATAATATGTTGAATCCTCTAAAATTTTTAAAAATCGATTGAATGTTTTAGGATTCCTTGAAAATTTTTTTAATGTTCGAAAATAAACTAAAATATGTTAAATCCTCTAAAAAAATTTCAAAATCGATTGAAATTTTTTGAAATATTCAAAAATAAATTAAAATATGTTAAATGATCTGAAATTTATTTGGAATCCATTGAAAGTTTTCGAATATCTTGAAAATTTCTTTAAATCTTTCTAAACACCCTATAATATTTAAAATATTTAAAATTGCTTTAAATTATTGAATTGTATTGAAAAATGTTAAAAGACCCTTAGCTATTTGAAAAACATTGAAGTCCTTTAGAATCGAATAAAATTTTTTTTAATATTTAAAAATAAACTAAAATATACTAAATCCTCTGGAATTCTATTAAAATAGATTGAAAGTTTTTAGATATCTTAAAGATTTCTTGAAATCTTTCGAAATATCCTGCAACATTTTAAATCTTTGAAATCGCTTTAAATGATTGAAATCTAGCGAAAAAATTTAAAAGACTTTCAGCTATCTTAAAACCATTACAATTCTTTGAAATCGTTGAAAAAAATTTTAAAATATTAAAAAATAAACTAAAATATGTTAAATCCCTGGCAATTGTTTAACAATCGATTGAATGTTTCAAGATATCTGGAAAACTTCTTTATAGCTTTTGAAATACCCTATGATATTTGAAATTTTTGAAATTTCTTTAAATTATTGAAATCTATAATAAATGTTGAAAGACATTCAATTATTTCAAAACCATTGAAATCCTTAAAAATCGATTGAAATTTTTTCAGATATTTAAAAATAAACTAAAATATATTAAATCCTCTGGAATTCTATTGAAATCGATTAAAAGTTTTTAGATATCTCAAAACTTTTATGAAATTTTTCGAAATACCCTAAAACATCTAAAATATTTAAAATCGCTTTTACTCATTGAAATCTATTGAAAAATTTTAAAACACTTTTAGCTATCTTAAAACCATTTAAATCCTTTAAAATCGATTAAAATTTTTTAAATATTTAAAAATCAAGTGAAATATGTTGAACCCTCAAAAATTTTCTTTAAATCGATTTAATGTTTCAAGATTCCTTGAAAATTTCTTAAAATCTCTCGAAATACCCTATAATATTTGAAATATTTAAAATTGCTTCAAATTATTGAAATTTATTAAAAAATGTTAAAGGACCCACAGTTGTTTTAAAACCATTGAAATCCTTTGGAATCGATTAAAATTTTTTCAAATATTCAAAAATAAACTAAAATTTGTTATATCCTTTTAAAATTTATTTGAAATCGATTGAAAGTTTTCAAATATCTTTAAAATTATTTAAAATCCTTCGAAACACCCTACAACATTTAAAATCTTTAAAATCGCTTAAAATTATTAAAGTGTGTTGAAAAATGTTGAAAAACTGTCAGATATTTTAAAACTATTAAAATCCTTTAAAATCGATTGAAATTTGTTTAAATATTCAAAAATAAACTAAAATATGTTGAATCCTCTGAAATTTTCTTTGAACCGATGGATAATATTTAAAATCATTGAAATTGCTTTAAATTATTCAAATATATTGAAAAGTGTAAAAAGATCCTTAGTTATTTCAAAGCCATTAGGATCCTTTGAAATCGATTAAAATTTTTTTAAAA
>JAUELO010016658.1:0-11233 GCA_032357855.1 Amphibolips quercusostensackenii
ACTTTGTGGGGGCGGAAAGGCACTGCTGTGACTGGTCACAGAAATAATTTTGAGATAACTCCTTTCATTTTCTAACAATTTTTTGGGAGCGAAAAGGCCCTTCTGTGACTGGTCACAGAAAATAATGTTGATCAAACCCCTACTCCTTTCCAACACTTAGTGGGGGCGAAAAAGCACCGCTGTGACTAGTCACAGAAATAATGTTGATCTAACCTTTTCCCTTTTTGAAAACTTTCTAGTGGTGAGAAGGCACCCCTGTGACTGGTAAAAGACGTCAACTAACTATATGGCTGCTATTGAGGATCATATAGTAGCATTAAGCACACAAAAGAAAAACAACTTCTTGAATATTTTTGCTAGCAGTCGAAGGTCTATCCTTAAAATATGCTCTTTTTGAAAACCAGTAAGAAAAATATTGTCGGTACCGGTTTTCTCTTTTACCGGTACCGACAATTTTTTTTACCGGCATCAACAATTTTTTTCTTACTAATACCGACAATTTTTTTTCACCAGTACCGGATTTAATATACAACCTGAAAATACATTTGTGTAAATATCAATGCATATGATTTATTGTAATAATAGAATCATTTGGAATCATACATTTTTTATGGTAGCTGAAAATAAAAATTAATACAAAATTCATCACCAATATTGAAGTAATCATGAAAAACAAAATTTGTAGATTATTTTGCAATATCTGAATAAGCAGTCCCAGAACAAGGTACAGAAATAAATATAATATACATTCGATATAATATAGTTTAAGTTAATGTAAAAAAGTTCGGACCTTAGACAAAATCGAGTGCGAAGCATGATATACGTGATGAGAATGTGTTCGTTAAAACCAAAGAAGTTTCAACAAAAGAGAATTCACAATCGCATTTGTTGAAATATAAATTATTTTTATAAAAATATAGCTATCTAGTAGAGTTAAATAACTAGGTTAAAAGTTTAACTACTTTAATACAAAATTAATTTTGTTGTTGAAAATTGACCTTTGGTAGTTAAATTTTAATTTTGTGGATAAAAAATTCATGATTTTGTTTAAAAATGCAATTATTTCTTCAAAAATATTTTTCTAGGAAAAAAAATCCAAATAATTAGTTAAAAATTAATGTAATTGGTAAAATTTTTTTTTTATTTTTGTCAAAACAAATTTTTTGTATCTAAAAATTTAAAGATTCTATTTACGATTGCAAATTGATTTCTACTAAGTTGTGAATGCAACTTGTTGGTGAAAAATTGATCTACAGTATTGGAAATTCGCTGTTGTAGTTAGAAAATTTATCTTGCTTGTTGAAAATTCATTTTTATGATTAGGACTTAACTATTTGGTTGGAAATTCGTATTTTTTCGTTGAATTTAACTGGTCAAAAAGCTACTGACGGAAAATTGGGCGATTGTATTGTACAAAAAAGATACCTTCTAGTTCAATATTCAATTTTTAAATGAAAATTTATCTACTTGGATGAGGATACAACTAATTTGTTAAAAAATCTATTTTTTTTAAATCAGCAGGTTGGAAATACCGTTTACGATCTTTGACTTTATAATTGTGGATAGCATTGTATGGATATTAAGACTGTAAAACTTGATACACTGGAATAAAATGATATCGATTGTGATCATCATATCGATAATATTTTCAGAATAAAAAAAACGAAAATAAACATTTTAAGCTAAACGACGCACGATATGAAAAAAGTTAGAAAAAACCTTGCTTTTCAAAAGCCTGAAAGATTACCATGACAACTTTTAAAATTTTTCTAAAAAATCGAAAATTTAAATTTTGATCGCTATGAAAAAAAAGGACAAATGTTGTTTACAAAAAAAATTACAAATTATTCATGAACTATTTTCCGAAAGAAATCGTAAAAAATTAAATTTAAAATTACTTTGGTACAAAAATATATTGAAAATGAAAAAAAAAAATAACTTTTCGAAAAAGGACACAAGCTACAACAACATTTTATTAATCAAAATTTTTCGCCTAAATTATATCTACGAATTTTTTTAGAAAAAACTTCATGCTAGGATGCGTATTTTTAATTTAAATTGTACAAACAACATTGGAAATAAAAAAAATTAGGCTTAGAAAAAAACGACACAATTTGCTATAAACTATTTATTAACAAAATTGTTCTTTAAAGGATGCGCAACTTTTTAAATTATAAAATCAAGACACTAAAAATACGTCTGTTTCAATACCAATGCATATTATGAATAGTAGTAATATAAATTCATTAAAATGATATAAAAGATCTGTGCACAATTCGTAATATAAAACAGTTTCAGGTAATGAAGGGCAAATCAGAAATTCGACCATAATGATTGCGATATTTTCGTTAGACTACTTTTCCATATGTTATAAACAGATTTTAAATTAGAGTCTGCTTATGTCAAAATGGTTTTATTTCCAAGTGTAATACTAAAAATAATATATCAGGCAAACATTAAATATTGAACACTGAGCAGTGCATAAGTAAATGAAACGGAACATTTTTCACTTAATTCGAAAAAAGACTGGCTGGGGTATTGCCGAGAAATTAATTTCTTGAGAACCATGGCACACTAGCATCTTATAATTGTTTGTAAATACAAGCTACTTGTTACATTTTTAAGTGACTCGAGATTATAAGCAGTTTGATATTTTAGTTAACATTTTTCTAATGTAGTTAATTATCTTGGTTTACGAGCTCTACCAGATAATTAAGTTTAATTGAACGATTAGAGCCTACAGGAGTTTCCCTAATTTCATCTGCGGTCAAAGGGGTAATCGTGCCGCTTTCCATGTTTATTTTTGCCCGTCCTTGACCTTTAATGCGAGGGCTATTTGCATATATTCCAACAAAAGCATTACTACTCTCAAGTATAGCAAAGACGTCACCACCGTATGTTGATAATACAATTTGTTCCTGGGTTGGAACAGGCATAAAGCGATGCCGTTCTGCAAGTATTTTTATTGGTTTATTCACAGGAAAAGTGTATCTTCGAAATTTAAACAGCCGGTATGGATTTTCTTTGTAACAAAGACGAATAAATGGAAGTTGGTCAAGTTTATATCCAAGTACGTTAGAGATCGGAAGCTCAGGGCGATACCTGGAGTTGCCATGAAGACGAGACTCGTCAGGTGCAGGAGATCTGTCCGGAGAATAAGGTTAGACAAAATCTAAATCATTTCTTGAATAATTCAAGTGAATAGAACAACATTTTCGAATTCAAAAAAATTTATTCAAATCAGGTATATAAGAGTAAATAGAATTAGTAAATAAAAATCAAATAAAATTCATAATAATTCAAGGTCAATTGAAAAGTATTCAGGGCGAACTAAACAAAAATTTTGAACTCAAACAGATTCATTTAGTTGAAAAAATATCAAGGGAGTTTTAGATATTTCAAAGAGAATCGAAGCAAACTCAAAAATATGCAATAAATTTCAGACATCCTTGAGTTCTTTGTTTTAATTAAGCAAAAGAACCACTCAAGTGATATCTTTATCTGAAAAAGTGACTATAGTGACTTTATCTCAAAAGAGTAAATAAAAAGTGAGTTGCGACAAAAAGTTACAAAAACTATTTTCTTTAAGGAAGAAACTTACGCTTGTCTGCCGTTTACGTGCTCTATTCTGAAATTATTCTGGATTGGGCGAAAGGAGCCTACTGGAATTTCCATAATTTCATCTGGGGTCAGTAAAGTAATCCTGCCGCTCTTCATGTTTATTTTAGCCCGTCCTTTACTTTTGATGCGAGGATTATTTTTATATATTCCACCAAGTGTATGCTCGCTTGTCAATATCGCAAAGACATCACCATTTAATGTTGTTAATACAATTCGTTCTTTGGATGTCACAGGCATAAAGAGATTGTTTCCTGCGGATAGTTTAAGTAGTGTGTCCGCAGGAAAAGTGTATCGTCGAAATTGAAATTGCCAGTGAGGATTTTGAGCGGGTGTAAGACGAATATATTCAAGTTGGTCAAGACCATATCCATGTCCAACAGAAGAAGGAAGCCGCGTAGGTGGATCTGAATAGATTTTAGTAGGAGACCGGGACCTTTCACGCTGAGAAGGTTCGTCAGGAGAAGGAGACCTGAGCGAAAGTTGAGGTCTGGTATGACAAAGGGAACTGGCAGAAGAATCTTGTGTGTCGAAAGAAGAAAGAGAAGATGGTCCACCAAGAGAAATATTAAGAATATGAGCGCCCTCAGGCAAACAATCAAACTGTGAACTTAATTCTGTAAAAAGGAACAAACGATTACATATTGTTTAAAGAATAGATGTTTTTGCATATCTAATAATAATCTACACAAGTAGAGAGCTCATACATTCTGCTTGTAGCATAAAGTTGTTTCGTAGTGATGCTTTTTTTATTATAATTATACCATTAGTATTACATTTTTAGCTTTGCTAAAATATATACGTCATGCTTAGAAACTCATGGCGGTTACCGAACAATCACTGAATAATTATTTATCTTCTTGGTTTAGATTTGATGATTGTAATTTACTCCTGACTTAATAAACAAAACAAAGATTTCGGGAACAATTCACTATATTCAGAAACAACTTAAACGTAAGATTTCCAAACGATTATTTTGCTGGAAAAAGCTTGAACATTGAAGCTGCACTAAGAAAAATAAATTGTACCTATTCATTCTAATAGACAAGCTCTAAATGTTCTATCAAATTATATTCGCCAGGGACTCTTATACACTTTTATTAAAATTTTTTTATTGACATTTTATGATATTTCAAACGCATAAAACTATGTCAAATCATATGTTTTAGAACCTTAGAAGTTCTCATCTGTCTCTATTCACCGTGAAAGCTCAAATACTTTTTGATATACATTTTCCTATAAGAATTTAATCAAATTCTGTATTTCAAATTCTGGAAAATATTTATCAGATTCTGTTAACTGTACCATCTTATACTTTTTTTATAATCAGTTTTTTATTGATACACTATTAAATCTTACCTGAAGTGGACAAGATTTGAATCTCATATTTAATAAAAGTATCAGACATTACAAAAGTGTAGGATTTTATACATTCACAGTAATAAACTGTTGGAAGCAAAGTATACAATTTCTCAACTCATAACATTTTATTAAGATATTTTAAATTCCGAAACGAGGCCTTCCCATAGTTCAAATTACTATTCTGAATAATTCACTATAGATGATGTAAACATTTGGGAAATTTGGTTTTACCTACCTGGTGTCATAGTTTACCTTTAATATTCAATTATTAATAAAAAGTGATATTTTTTAATTAAAGATATTTGATGTTTTATTTAGGTTACCTATTTGGCTTCCGATATCGATCAGAACAAATTTTGTATTTTAGAGATCGAAAGTCGGAAAGAATCAAATTTATATTTGATCCTTATTCATGTTATTTAATTACACTGGTCAACAAAATGTGACCTTTGTGCTCATGGAATAAGACATGTCATTTACAGAGTAGTTTTTCATACTGAATCCGAATCCGGCTTTTATTTCCCTGCAGCACGTCAGGTTTTCGAGATTTTTTTTCAATCACAATTTGTTCTGAAGAATGACAAATCAGGAGATGAAATGTTGTAAAATATTTTTTCAATGAAAATCAATGAATGATTGTAATGCATTTTTTAATGTCGAATCCAACGGCGGGTTTGTTTCTAAGATATCTTATACGGTTGTTAAGATAATCTAGAAAAACTGTGAAAAAAACGAAAAAAATCACGGTTCGAAAGATACGTGTCAGCGAAGATGTTTCTTTCTACAGAGTTGCCAAATTAACGGCTTACACGTACTTAAAGCTACTCAATGTACTGCGTTTTCAAAATATTCATTCTTCATGTTGTTAGCTCTTGTTGGAAAATGTAGATAAATTGCTGCTTGTGATCAAAAACTTTTTTTCTTGTAAGCTCGATGATGTTAAGCATTTGGTTCATCAGTCATGAGTTTTCAACAGTAGTATGCTGAAGCGTTCACACTCCACTTACCTATGTACCTCTTCTCAATTGTAGCGATACCTTGATAAAATTTTTTTTTATGTTTATTAGTAACTGATTTAATATTTTCTTGCAAGAAGTCCTAGTGAGAGCGCATCATGTGAATTTTCAGTGGCATGTTCATCTTCATTTTCTGGAAGTTTTCCAACATCGTATCGATCAAGTATTTGTAAGTTCTGGATTTCCTGTTTCATCAGAAATTGTCTATAACAGCTTTTACTGACAACTATGTTTGTCTTTTATGTTTAGTCAGGATTTTTTTAAAATCGACATCTAGCATTAGTTGTCAGATTAATGGTCCATCAAAAACTCCCTCCTTAATTTTTGATTCACTAAGCTTAGGGAATTTCCTTTTCAAAAAAAGAAGACCTGCTTCTTCGTTTCTATTGATCGCTTTAATGTAATTTTCCACGATTTCAAGCTTTATATGTAATACTAGTAGAAAGATCTTTTGGAGATCAACCAGTGGTTTTTGAGAAACGTTCAACTTCCCAGGCTCTGAAGTCTGTCGCGTTTGCAATACTTTAACATTGTAATATTTGTTGCGTGCTCTGCTGTCCCAGGTAAATAGAAAGCAACAATGTTTTGTGTAACCAGGTTGCAATCCGAGGAGAATTCATATTACATTGTAATCACCGCAGATAAGCTATTTATGTAGCTCGTAATCTTTTTTGTGAAGTAAAAGTTTTATGACATCATAGCACTGTTTCATATTGGTGGCATGAGCAACAGTTATTGGTGGATATTCGTTTCCGTTGTGCAAGAGAACAGCTTACAAACTGTAATTGTGTGAATTAATAAATAAACGCCAATTCTCTGGTTGATATTCATGACTAATGGTCTTTATTAGTCCAACTACATCGTTGCAATAAAGGAGACTATATTGGCTAGAAAATTGATTTCTTTTGCTTTGCGTTTTGTGAAATTAACCGGAAGATACTTTTCAACATTAACATTCGTCAAATAAAAATGACAATCATAGATATGGTTCAGAGGTTCTCTCCAAAAAAGAGGAGAAGAAAAAGTGAAGATATGATCAAAATTTTCTTGATATACTGATCTAAATGAAATGGCACAAGTCGAGCAGCAACTGTTTAGTATCCAATATTTTTCTCTATTTTCGGCCTTAATCTAAAAAAAATCCGTAACCTTCTTGCATTGCAGAAGAAATTCTTTGTCTTTGTTTTTGTGGGACAAAAACACCGCAAAAGTAGTAGAAGCTATCGGGATGATTTTTGGAACTACGCTCCATTTTTGAATTGTTGCAGAATTAGTGTCAAATGATAGCTCACACTCAGCGCTAATGAATTAGGTTCAATAGGAATTAGTTCTAGTCCTTGAGTATAGGTAGCATACATGTGACTCCACAGAGGTCTAGCATGAAATAAGAAGAGGACGAAGCACGATACACTGGAGGGCTCAGAGCTGTTGTATGCGCTATAGTAGAGGGGAGTAGCGCATGCGCTATCTACACTTTTCCCCGACCAATCCTTTGTATCGCGTGCACAGCGCCCGTGTGACGCCTGCGTGATTAAAACCTGCTCAAGAATCCGAAGAATTGAATACTGGTAACACTAAGAAAATAATAAACTTCGTGAATAATGTGAAATTTGCAGATATTAAAGATTGTGATATGATGAAATACTAAATACAGTACAAGGATTCGCTTCAAGCACGTGTAAGCCGTCGAATTGGCAACTTTGTAGAAAGAGACAAATTCTCTGCCATGTATCTTTTGAACAGTAATAGCCTAAATTTTAATTTTCCTAAAATCTCTTTGGCAATAAAAAACGAAGTGAATGACACCAGGAACAGTAGAAAGAAAATTTTTATTCAGCTAGATATGCAGTTTTCTGTAAAACCACTTTTTTCGTGTTTCTCCTTAGTTTTTCCAGATTATCTCAGCAACCGTATAAGATATTACAAAAGAAACTTCGTTGTTGGATTTGAAATTAAAAAATGCATCGAAACCATATATTGATTTTTATTAAAAAATTTTTTCACAACATTTATATCCTGATTTGTAATTTTTTCAAAAAAATTTTGATTAAAAAAAATCTCGTAAACCTGATATGCTGTAAAGAAATGGAGGCCAGATGCAGATTTATTACAAAAAACTACTATAAAAATAACATATCTCATTCCATAAGCACATAGGTCACATTTTGTTGACCAGTGTTATTTATTGTTCAAAGAATGATTAACATGAAAAATCAAAACACAAAGGAAATTTTGTATTATTATCTTCGTGATGAGTTACCCCGCGCTAAATAGATTAATAATTATAACATTTAATAGAAATATCTGACATTGTAAAGCATTGGTTTTGATAAATTTTTGTCTACAAAGGATTTTGTAAAATTTTATTGAAATACTGTTGATAGAAAAGTATACGAATTCTTAACAGATGTGATAAAAAAGTGCATCGAATGTTCTGATAGATTTTGATTTGCGAAATTCGTTTGATTAAATTAGATAAAATTTTTACACAGTCTGCTGTTAGAAATTGATTCTTGAAGTTTGGTATATTTAATTTTATAGAATTTCTACTAGATTTTGTTATAGATGTTTTTTTTCAAATTCCACTTCTTTTAAATCCTCTTCTTGAACTTGTATGCATATGAGCTTAATATACATAAAAGACTGATTTTGCATTTTATATTTCTACGAGGAGCAAAGACCTATTCGGAAAACAAGAGAGATTATGAAAAGTACTTTGAAATTTTTTCTGAAAAATATTAAAAACAATCGAATAATTGATTTTGTAGGAAAGATTCTAACAAAAATAGTTAAATGAGTAGACAGGTCTTCCTGCATCCTAAATTACTGTTCTGAATCATAAGACTTTTAAATTAAATTCGTATTTATTTTGGACATTATTCATTTGCAACAATTTATCATAACGACTTTTTTCGAGAATAAGAAAATTATCAGTTATAGCATTATCCAATTAAAAAAAAAAACAAACGAAAATGAATATTTTAGGCCAAACAACGCACGATATAAAAAAAAGCAAGAAGCAAAAAACTTTGCTACAAATTTTTCATTAATAAATTTTGTATAGGACGCGTAGTTCCTGTTTTAATTGTAAAAAATAGCATTAAAAATTAAAAAAAACTATTTTTTTTAAGGCGGAAAGTACTGCAAAAATTAAAGGACAAAAGTTTTTAACTTAAAAAGGATCTACAAAATTGTTAACAAAAATTTTTATATGGGACAAATCAATTTTCATTTAATTTCAAAGTATAAGATTAAAAACAAAGACTAAATTGATTAGAAAAAGGACAAAAAAGACAAAAAAAAATTAAAACACAAAAGGTACTCAACCAAAAAAGGTGTACCAATTTGTTATAAACTACGTTATAAAAATGTTATAAACATTTTTAAAAATTTATCTTTAAAACGTTGGAAACAAGGTTTCATGCGTGTAGAGTATTTTTTAGTTTAAGAGATGATTAATAGTTTTTTAATGTTTATCAATTAACACTTTTGTTATAAATTTTTGTATTTACCAGGGTTACCTTGTTGATTCTCAGGTTCTCTATTTTTCCCAAAGTTTGACAGAAAGTCCCTTTCCTTTGGCGGTGTACCTGTTGATGTCTCTGTGAAAAGACAAAAAAGATTTATGTTTTTCAAATTTTTTAAATCTATTGACAGTAGTAAAACAACATTACGCTTATTCCATTTTATTTCGTATATGTGTCGAATTATCGCTAAGTAAAAAAATTCAAATATATTTTGAACAAGTTATAGTTAAATATTAGCACAAATAATGTTATATAAATTTACCAGTAAACTTTAACAGATATCTAAATTTTTTCATTTTGATTAATTAAAAAGCGATAATTATAAAAAATTTAATACATAAACGCGAATGTGTAACATCTTTAACATTATTGACACAATGATATAATGGTATTGTGAAACTTGTAAATGTATAATACACTCTAATACTTAATTTTTCGACTTACTTCAAAATCATAATAAAAATTTCAAAATATTTATTTCATATAAAAAAAATTTACGCAAAATTTATAAGGTTTTTAATTTAAAAACTGATTTAAGTATCCTGAAAATAGCGAAGTTTTTGCGGTTTTCTTCCCAAGAGACAATTTGTCTTAAAAATGTAGGAATTTTCTTAAGCTTCTAATTTAGAAAAGAAAATTTCCATATTTCAGCCAAACTTAAAATACTTCTTAAAATACTTAAAATAAAATATATTACAAACTTAAAAATATGTCAGAAAGTGATAAGAATTAAATTTTTTTACGTATAATATTTTAGTCAAAAAGTAAAATAAAATACTAATTAGGATTTGTAAGTCCAGAAACTCTTTTTAATTATTATACTTAGGTAGAAAAAAAATAATATACCAATAATTAATTGTTTATTTTTACCAAGTGTCTATTGTATTTAATTTTCATTAACATATAAAAGATGTTCTAATATACTATCTATACCAAAATATAAAAAATGGTTTAAGTTTGTTCTTCACATACCAACAGAATTCAGAATAACGTCCAGGATTAAAACCAAAGGAAAATGAGTCCTCATTTTTTCAGATTGTAGAAAAAATTGATTAACGCAGAATTTGCAGAGAAGTGTAACTGATGAATATTTTGATGCTTCTTGTATATGAACTGTTCTAAAATATTTGACTTTTTTCCTTTCTTTGGCAAAAATCGCGCATATGGCTAATTTTCAGGCTTGGCGGCCTGGAACACTTTAATCAGTATCACGTAACTGATTTGATAGAAGTTACACTCTCGCACATGTATAATTGTTTCACCTTGAGAAGCTCAGAGACTTTAATAATGTGTAAAAAACAAATATAAAATAAATCCTTATCCAATAGTTTTTAGTAAAGACTTTATGTAATTAAAACTGGTGTAATATGATAAGTTATGTGACAATAGATGTTTCTTAGGTGTTCGGCTTACGTATGTCGTTCAAAAAAAATTTTAAAGACGCGTAATGTTTGGGACGACGCAATATCCGTTATTTCAAAAATTTCCATTTATCTTCAAAAGTTTAAATTGTTTTCTATCGTTAGGTACATTTTGAAAAAGACCAATAGGGACAAATACTTTTTCACATACTTTTCTTTAATTTGATAATTTTTAAATAGCTTCTTATACAATCGTTGGAATGTCGTGTATTAAAAATGTTTAAATTTAGTTCGTTAATTTATATTATGTCCTTCGAGCTTATTGTATAGGTCATAACAACAATATGCC
>JAUELO010016734.1:0-11231 GCA_032357855.1 Amphibolips quercusostensackenii
GCCTATTTCAAACAGCGGAGCTTTTAACACGCTTTTTAGTCGTAATTTGTTGAGTTCGTTATCTCATCCAAATGAAAACCCTCCCCAATGCGTACAATGCAAGTGATGCTAGCATTGCTGGCAAAATTGAGAGTTTTTGATTCAGTGTAGCATGCAAAAAAATGTATGCTTTAAAAGATTGCACTGAAGCTGAAGAAAAGGAAAAAAAAATTTTTGTCATAAAATAAAATATTTTTAAGTGCACTAAACCAAAATAAGGGTTTCGAATTGAAAACAAAAAGTGGAGAAACTTAAAATGTTTAGGTTATTAGTTTTAAAATAACAATTTTTAACTAGATTGAAAATTTTAAAATTTTGTGATTATCGCTATTTGCGACAAATATTTTTTTAAATTTTAAATAGTGAAAGATGTGATTCTGTGCCCTAGCAGCTTATTCTATTCGCCTTATAATACAACAAATACTTTCCCGATGCTGTTAAATGTTCGCATTATTAACATTTGGAATGAAACATTCATAATATATTCGTCACAAGTTTTGTTTAGGTTACATATAAAAACATAATTTCAACGCGCGTTCATGTTAAGATTGAAAAAGAATATGCTTAGTTTGATTAAATATATCTTAATTAAAGTATTTGATATTTGTCAAAAAACTAATACCGTGAAATATATGTAATATGTTCAACATTTGAGACAAGTGCAATCTTATCGACCTTAAATATATATTGTTGCTTCTGATGCAGTAAAGTTTGAATTTATTAATTTCATTTGCCATAATAAACCACTAAATTCCAAAAACCACACATCAATATTACGCTAAGAGTGTTTTGTCTTGTGCTATATTACTTAAACATTTTGTGAACACATTGCTTCATGATATACATAACGTGAAATTTTCCCACAAAAGGGCACGTTTTCTACTAATAAGAGTGCCAAAACATTTTCTGATTATTATGAATAATAAAATTATAAAGTAATCAACATTCCGAATATGCATGCTGACACATATCTTATCTCTTACATAATACACCTGTTTTCTTGACAATGTTCAGTGAGATAAGACTGAAACTGATAAGAGAATAGACTATCAAAACAATTGCAAACTGAGTATGCAACATTTATCGTTTCTTTCACATAGAAAAATGTATTCTTACAGAAAACTTTCATCATTTCTAACATATTCTGTACAAATATTCTTTAGTATTTTATTTGGTTACGATTACGCATTGGATCATATTATAATTGACGTTACATAGCTTCACTATATAAAAATGTAAACATATAATGAAAAAACTCAATTTAAAAAACTAAAACGTTTAAAAATTTTTTATTTCTTGCATTTCAGATTACAATGAGTCAAATTCATTTTCATTTTAACAAAATAAGACAGCCATTTTGATTAAAAAAAAGAACAATTTTTAAAAAGTCTTACTAAAATCGACTTCAGTGCCGACCTACATTTTGGGCTTAGAAATAATATATTCAAAGTCCTAATGAATCTGATCTGCTTTATTTAAAATAGACTGTCAAATATATATTTATATTGTATTTTTTAAGATAAGTATATTTTTCAATTTTGCTGCTAAAAGAACATTGTCCATAAAAAAGAAAGAGTTCCAGACTCTCTTCAGAATCATTAGGGCTACCCAGGAAAGTTAAAAAAATCAAATCCCTTAATTAAGTCACTATGTTTTTTGTCAAATCTAAAGAAGTATAGGATAAATGGCATAAATTAACGCCCGATTCTTCTACACAATCACACTTTGTTATAATAAAATGCATTTCCTTTTACCAAATAAAATTTGCAAAATTTTTGAATTAACATGCAGTTGCATAAATTATATCTCTAAGTTTACTGGTGATCAAATAACTAATAATTCAATAATAAGCTCCTGAAAGTAAGATGCTCAAGTAGATTTGCAAATCAAAAATGAAAATTTGAATAACTTATAAGAAATGAAAACACAAGTAACAAAAAAAGGGACAATCAGAAAAAAAGTAAAAAGAAAAGATAAATTTAGTGTAAGAATGAATTATAATAAATCAAATATTTTAATTCATTGTCTCCTGTTTTGCGGCCACATCATAGAAGTTTGGAACCTCACCTTGAAAATAACTTCTTTACATATATGGCTCCTGGAGTAAACTATTTATGTAATAAAAAAAAGTCAAGAAAATTTTTTACCGTACATTTTCACAGTAAATCCTACATATATTACCTACCTGAAGTTAGATAAAAGCTGAATTGAAAACTAGAATTATCGGACGGAAGATTATTTTTATTACGGAGCAGAGAAAAATTATCCGGCTTTGGAAACTTGTACTTGTCTGATAAACAAGATCCCTGGAACTTACTGTGTTTTTAGCGATATTTTTCTACTGTTAATACTTTTAACAAAGAAGCAATATGTAGTATGAATAATCAAGATCGCCGCCCTACCTAAAGAATGGGAATAATATGAAATATTTCCAGGTGATGACTTTCTATTGTGTGATGACTCATCTATAGCTGTAGCCTTTAAAACATCGAAAAAAGAAACTCATAATACCGAAAAATCAAAAATGGTCTTTGAAAGTTGTCATCAGCTGTCTATCTAGATCGCACATGATATTTTTCAACACAATAAAAACATATGCTACCTTGATAATATACACGTAAGTCATACTTTGTTTTTTGAGCTATATATAGTGTGGTAATTTCAACTAGCGTTCAAAATGTCTAAATATTCAGTTTAAGAAAGACTGTGCTCAGTTTATTTCTTAATTTTTCAACATGAGGTCAAGCATAATATTTATGTTATTACTAAGTAAGCAATATTTTCTAATCATTTGAAAATAAAATGACATTCGAATTTAGCGCAGATTTTACTGAAATTTTTTTATCTTCAAAATAACTTATATTTCTCAAAAAATCATTGACCAAAAATAATGTTGGTATAATTGGCTTTTACAGCAATGGCAGCCTTATCGGCGTGTTCCTTTGCAGGTGACGATATACCAAAAGTAAGTTTGACTGTAATACTTTAATTCCTTATAATTAATTTTAACAATCTTAAGGCCGGCTGAAAATTGCTTCTTTATGTGAGAGTGTGTGTTATTTTATGTTTAATTTTTGTTTATTTTGTAAGCACTTTACTCCATTAAATTACATTATATATATATATATATAAATTTTATAATATAATATGAAAAAAGTAATGAAATAATATTATATTAATGTAATATTCATGCAAACATAAATATAATTTCTAACATAATTCTTATGCTTTTCTTAACAACAATCATGGCGATAAGGATTACACAAACAGGGTGTTAAATTGCGGAGAACAATGCAAAGTGAGTATACCCAATTCTTTTTTCTGTTTTCAACATTGAAAACTTTATTCTTACATAAAATACTTAAATAATCTAAAAAATTTAATGCTTTCAGGCACCAATAAGAACACAATTATGCGTTAAAATGCAGAGTCCGACAAAGTTGTTAAGTTGCACGCTCAGCACTATGTACGAAGTAACTTGCTACAAGAATTGTCTTCAGATAAGTAAGTAAGAAAAATATTTTCAGAGTTTTTATTCATTTTAAAAAGTGACTAACAAGACTCTTTCAACAAGACATTAACTTCATCCATTTAAAAAGGCGAGAAAATAAAATTTTTGCCAAGCAAATAGTCATATATATTCAATAACTTTTCACTTGTTCATGTGTCTATATACGCTTATAGCATATAAATTAGTATCTTAAATTGTTGATAATATTTTTTATCCTTCTTATGAATATCTTAAATGAAAATAAACTTTATTATTATTTTAGCGATCTCAAGCATACGCAACGGAAATTGCAAAAAGCCTTCAAAAATTGGATGTCCTTAAATAAATTGATTGTATTTTAAGGAGAAGTGCTAAATCAAACTAAAAAAATTGTTATGCATCAAGGGATATTTTGAAGATGTACTATTATAACATGCAGGCACCAATGCTCATTTATGAGATTTATTTTTTTATTAGTCAACCTTAAATGAGGAGGTTGTAGAAATTAAAAAATTTCATATTTCTTTGAACATTAATTACTTTTGTAATGATAAATATTTCTTTAAGTTTCTTATCCTATTTTAAGGAGAGTAAAGCATAACTACGAAGGAAAATAAATTTATAGTAAATTTTTAATAAATCAGAAAAAAATGTGACACCTGATTCTTGGAAATCATAATTGTGAACAGTTCTTTTGAAATTCATTTTGTTTGTATTTATGATTTTCCTAAGCTTATCAAGTTTTTTGTATGATGCATTTTCATCAACAGAAAATCTTTAAGTATGTGATAAAATTCCTTCGTTATTCCAACAGACTTCTAAATTGTTTTTCGATTTTAGGGGTGCATTGAACATAAGTTGTAGTATGGAGAACGTTAATTAAAAAGCTACACAAATACATAGAGACTGTTGAGACATCCAAAAAAATTTAGAGAATTAACGCATAAAATACATTAGTGTATAAATTTAAAGCAAATCGTAGTATATTTAGTGCTCCCAAAACGGTCTTGGACTTTTGATAGAAAATATATCTCTTAAATTAATTTGAAGATAAATGCTTTTTAATGATGGTCCCTAAATTCGTCTTCGTTATATCTATAATTAAAAAAAATACATATGAAGAATATGAATCTTCATATATAAACAATTATTTTAAAAATATGTTTAATGAAGTATTTCTCATGAAATCTACCAACAAAGTCACATTTCTCTTCTAAATCTACATAACTGTCATATTATACAATTTTCGCTAAATTCAAAGATATCATTTATATTAAAGACCCAGTAAATAATTATTAACATTCAAAATATTTATTTAAAATTATATTGCAATGAATACAAATTGTGCAGATTTACAAAATTAGGGCCAATTTTATGGTAAATTTGATTTAAAGAACGTTATTTTGTGTCTTTTTCATATTGTTGGGGACATATTCAGAATAATGTCATTTTTAAATCATCCTAAATTCTATGAAAAACCAAAACAAATTTATAGAACTATTTTTAAAAATACTCACCTTTATTAATTTTGGAACATTCTGTAATAAAGCTTTTAGATCAAATTCTAGATCATTCTTTTTTCCTAAGTTGCAGTCTTTAGGGCAGTTATTTATATACAGGAAAGTATTAAAAATAATTTTTCTTTAAAATACGTTCTTTTTCATTTTAAAATATTTTTTACACTATTCTTCATGAAGGACTGCTTCAGCTGCCTGAAGTTGTAGATTATTATCAGTTATTTTACATTTCACATTACCCCTTTCACTTTTTTATTTTTCACATCCCATTTTTTTTCAGTCAAATTCACGTCATATGTCAAACCGAACTTCAAGCGAGTTCTGAAATAAGACGTTAATTTGACATCAAAGACAATGACATATGAAGAATACAAAGTGAAATGTGTAGTAAAAATTGTATATAATTAAGCGCCTGAAAGTTTTTTTTTGACAGATTATTCAGTTTTTCTTTAGGCCGAATTCGATTTTTATAAAATGAAACAAGTTTTCGATTGACATACCCTACAAAACTCTTCTTTGAGAGCACTTGCTGATTTCTTACATAGCTGATTTGTTTAAACTCTATTAGTCAGTTTGTATAATATTTTATAAGTGCGCGATTAGATATCCCGCAGAATACTGTCGGTAATGCTAGACGTTATTAGAAATTTGAGAAATATAGTGAGCATTTCATCGAATGAAAAGTTTGATCTCACGGATTGATACGGGATATCTACTCCTTATGCAGCGTCCGATTCGAGAGTAGAATCAGAGGACTCGAGTAAATATATTCACCCTGCGTTCTATTTCTTTATTCTTTCGTCTTTCAAAGGCTCACCGATTGCAAAATGGAAGCAAATATACAGCATTCAGTACTTTTTTATCCTGCACTTCAGTTCTAACTCTCATACATGCAATTTAGGTGCAGCTTGAGAGAAATCATACTATACGAAAGAAGAGAAATATCACGCAAGAGGTATATTTTATATAACCATAACTTGCTACTAGTTTCGAATTATTTCCATACATAAAATAATTTTCATATTCATAAGGGAAATACGCACTAATAAGACTAAAAAAAAAATATTTTCCTTCTTTTTCCAGTCGACCTGGAAAGATTCTAGTGAGTACCAAAGTTTAATTTTTTTGTTATTTCTGAGTGAATAATTTCAGATATCAGAATAAGACTCAGAAAAAAGTCTCGAGTTCTACTAAAATAATAGCATAAAGTCATCCTATTCAAAAACAAGACACCCAAAACATGAAACCGTAGAAAAGAGATCTTCAGTTTTTATATTATTTTAAGAATATTTGAAACGCGCATCTTATTATTGGGATGAGTATAAATCGAAAAAAAAATTCGATGGGTGTAGGTTCTCCTTGTTAGTATGTCATGAAAAAACTCAGTGCTTCAAATGCCAAACTTGAAAAAAAAACTTTCCAAATTTAGGTTGGCATTTTAAAACTCATTCTTGGCTAGGAATTTAATTGCTAAAATAAATCGCCGAGATTTGGCATACAGGAAAGCATTAGTCAGCAATACTGTACACTGGCAGTCGCGTTTTGGGGTCAGGAGTTCAATCGATTTAGCAGAAAATGTTTCAGGCTCGCGAAGATATTCAACGTCACGGAATGCGAGACCGGGGTATACGCGTACGGTTCTAAGTCGATTTAGAGTAAAATCGTATGGATAGTGGAAAAACGGTCGGTTCCATCCAACCAAGAAGCTCGAAATATCCATCTTGAAGTTCGATCGGCTCGTAAAAAATTCAGACATACTCAAACATCATCTCCAATTGGGTTGGTCCAGTTAGAAAAAAAGCAATGTGCTACCATTTCTGGATTCTCAAACATACATTAATAAAAATAAGGTTATTATTAGGCTGGTTTGCGGTATTAAAACAGAAACTTAAACAAATAGTCCAACTATAATTACATTCATGATGAATAACATTTTAGTACCACTTTATGGCCTTGAAAAAAGATCCAAGTGAAAAGCAATTAAGATGATGGTCTTTGGTTTCTTCTGATCATGAATGTCATGAATTGTGAAGTTATGTTAAAACAGTTTTTTGCTGTGAATCAATTGTGTTTCATAGCGCGCATTGGTTCGTCATTTATCAATCTGATGTTGGCAAATTGAAACAGTACATGTATTGGTATCAAAATTAAACGTTCTGAAAATAGTCTTTAATATAAAAAGTACTCCAGTTTTTACTGTGTAGTCAGGAATTAATATTACAAGTAAATATTTGCGCTTCATTCCCGGCTTGAGGAGTGCACTCATCTCGTCAACAAGATCTAGGATGATCGGACACGTAGAATGTTATCAGCAGAATCAACATTACAAATAATAAAAATAAAAATAATTCAACTTCAAGTTACGAATGTACTGTAAAATAAGGCTGAGCGGCTTGCTTTTCTCAGTTTTTTACAATAAAGTGCGAAAAGCAATTAAAATTGGGTATTGATGATGCAAATACATAATCTCTACCTGACCCTTTTTCGTACGTTTTGTGATCATTTTTAAGAAAATGAAGTTACTGAAACTTAAGGCAACTTTAAATAATTCAAAATTATTTTCAGTTTGTTAATAACAATATATTATCAGTTGCCTTTCCCGACAAAGACGAAAATTCTTTTAAAGACTATTCTGCAGGACGAATTATATATTGTATTCATGTACAAATTTGCATTAATTTTGTTCGGGTACCAGAAAATAATAGGATCCACTGCACACATTTTCACAAACATCTGCATCCAAAGTTATCCACCAGGTTTCTTTTTACACTACACTTTTAACCTACAAAGAAAAATTTTCAACTAAATGCTTGAAACATCAAAAAAAAAAAAAAAAATTTTCAATCTACAGGGCTGAACCTTTTATTTAAATAGACAAGTGCTTAATAACATAGTAGAATTTTTAACGTGCAAAGATAAATTTTAACCAAATGGTCGAATCTTTAAACAAAAAAGCTTCAACTTCAACCAACAACATTTGCATTTTCAACTGCATAACAGCTTTTTTTCTAAGATATTTAATTTTTTCAACTAGAGAAGATGAATTCGTTTATACAAAGAGATGAATTTTCTGCTTATAGAGAGAAATATTCAACAAAACAGTTGAATTTTTTACTGAAAACATTGATTTTCAACAAACAGTTAAATTTTTAACCCGAAAATATACAATTTTTTTCTAAAAACATGAAATATTAACAATGAAGTTTACATTCCAATCAAATAGATGCATTTCCAATTAGGATTGAGAATCCTGTAACAAAAAAAAAACTTTCTAACAAAGAAGTTTAATTTCCAATTAAGAAGATAAATTTCCAACCAAAAAAAAAAGAATTTTAACCAAATAATGATTTTTCAGTCATTAAAGCATCGGTCAAAGCATAGACAACTGACGTTTGGTTATTGTGAGTTCTCTTTTGTTATATCTTCTTTGGCTTTAACATTCTCACCACTTATCTCGTGCTTCACAATCTATTTTGTCCAAAGTGCGATCTTTTCTACATTGACCTTAACTCTATTGTATCAAATGTATATTACATTTCTGTACCTCGGCCTGTGATTCCTTATTCACGTATTGCAAAGTAAAATAAAAATTTTGCTTATTATGATTACTTTAATCCTTTTTTTTATTTTGCATTAAATTTTAATCTAAGCTACCATGAAAAATATATCATTTAAATAAATTTATATTATTACAATTCATAATATACATGGCTATCCAAACAAATGTACGTATTTTCATTGTCTTGTTTTTATAATGAAAAAAGTGCACATTTTATAAAAAAAAAAGAATTTTGTTATTAAAAATTGTATTTCAACATTGTATTTTAACTTGTCTAGTTTTTGCAAAAACTGAATTTGTTTATATTTAATGTTATTTTTTCAAATTTAAACTAAAAATACCCATCCTAGCGTAAGGTGGTTCCAAGCAAATTTGTGGATTTAATTGAGGCGAAAAATGCTCTTGAATAAAATGTTATTGTAGCTTGTGTTCTTTTTCCAAAAATTTATTTTTTTTATTTTCAATATATTTTTTTAATAAGAGTTTATAACAAACTTTCAGATCTTTTTTGGTTACATTACCTTTGTATTTTTATTTTTATTCGTCTTTTGCTCCGGTCTTCCACTAATTTAATTATTTTTAATCTCATTTTTTACGAATAAAGAAAATACACTGATCCTGTCTTTAAATTATCAATGAATAATTTGGAGATTTTTTTTGCACAGGAAACGTTTGTTAAATTTTTTTTTCAATACTTGTGTCGTTTTTTTTAAATTTAATTTTTTAATTTTTTTAATTTTTAATTTTTTTCTTTTCAACTTTCTTTTTTATAATTAAAACTAAAACTGCGCCTTCCATTAAAAACTGATTGACAATAAATTTGTAGCTCTTTTTTGGGATAACAGGTTCTCTCTCATTATTTTTTTTTCGCAGCTTGTGTTGTTTTTTTACAAATAAAAAAAACAATGCATCCGATAAAAAAAATAATTAATAAAAATTTTTTAGCTTTTCTTTAGATAAACAGCTTTTGTCTAATTACTGTTTTTTGTAGCTTGTGTCGCTTTTCCAAAATATTTTTTCTTTTTTTCATATGTTTTTTTCACACACAAAATAAAAACTGCGCATTTAACCGTTAAGTGGAATTTTTTTATTTATTATTTTTTGTGCGCTCAAAAATTTCAATTTTCAATTATTTAAGATTATTCAAAAAGTTGTTACAATAATCTGGTAGGGATTTCAAAAAGGAAAGTTTTTTCCTCTCGACTTTCTTTATATCGTGCGTTGTTTAGCTTAAAATTTTAATTAAATTTTTTTTTTATTTTTCAAACGCTCTAGCTTTGGTAATTTCTACTTTATTTTAGAAAGTCATCAAATACATTTTCAATCTTTTTGAATTCTATAAATAGGCATAAATAGAATTTTCAAATCTTAAAAAAAGTGAAGAACAAATTTTTGAAAATGCTTCAACTTTTTTAATTTTTCTCCAAAATGGCTACCTAACAAACCTGCCCTTTCTTTTTTTACCCTAATAAGTCATGCTAAAGCGCAAATGAACACGATAATTCTGTCGGAAGTTATCGTGTGCACAGACGACAACGAAGAAAACGACGACAACAGACAGACACCCACGTAAAAACTATTTTTTCTGACTGTTTCTGACTGTTGGTTAGCTTAAAGTAGAAAAAATTAATTTTAAACAAAAAAACGAATATTTAACAAAATAGTTTAATTTTTGACCAAAGAGATGAGTCTTTAAATAAAAAAATAAATTTTAGGAAA
This sequence comes from Amphibolips quercusostensackenii, assembly GCA_032357855.1. Lineage (NCBI taxonomy): Eukaryota > Metazoa > Arthropoda > Insecta > Hymenoptera > Cynipidae > Amphibolips > Amphibolips quercusostensackenii. The sequence continues at coordinate 10,325 of JAUELO010016734.1, forward strand.
GTAGTTAAAATTTTTCCCAAGTAGTAGATTTTTTATTTGGAAATAATATATTTTCAACCAAAAATCAAAATTTACATTTTGGGCTAAAAAAAATTAATTGTCAACAATAAAAATTAGTTATAACCAAGTGAATTAAGCTTTCTGCTAGAGATAAATTTGTTATTAAAACGATGAATTTTTAACAGTAATAGTTAAATTTCCAGCTAAAAAATTAATTTTCAACTCCAACAAAAAAATTATTTCCAACGCAAGAAATAAAAGTTCAAATAAAGTGAAGAATCTTCAACTTAAAAATATTTTTTGAACAAAGTAAACAAAGCTTGAAACAAGTTATTGAATTTTTAAGCAGAATAGATGAATTCGCAACCAAGACAATAGAAGACAAATTTTTAACCAAACAGTTGCATTTTCAACCAAAAAGTTGCATTTTTAACCAAAGTAGATGAAATTTCTTCTAAAAAAGATTAACTTTTAAACAGATATGACGAATTTTTCAAAAAATAGTTAAATTTTATATCTAAGAAGTAGAATTTGTATCAATACCGTTACATTTTTAACCAAAGACGTTTTTTTAGCAATATTGTCGAACTTGCAGCCAAATAATAAAAATTTTAACTTAAAATATAATCGTAAGAAAAAGCAACTAAGAAGAAAAACAAAGTAAATTAACTACAAACTAGAATATTATATTAGGCTGTTAAACGTTATTTTTAAAATTTCCGGACTTTTCACTAAACTTGTTTTTATTTTCCATTACAATTAATATTTGTAGACCAGAATTTTGATCTGGTGAAATTTCGAACATGAAAACTTTTATAAGAGAAATAAAGAAATTTTTTTATTGAAATTTGTAAATTAAAAATTTATTAGCTGTGACAGTTACTGCAGGTGCCTCTCATATGAATTT
>JAUELO010016748.1:0-11230 GCA_032357855.1 Amphibolips quercusostensackenii
AGGTGGGGACCGCTGCAGATTTAATATATCCGAATGATTACGTTTTTCAGCCCTTGGAATAAGCAAAAGTTTATTGTAGATTCTGTCAAGTGTGCATCCGTCCTACAGTGAAGACAAAATTACTTTTTCGGTTCAAAATAACTTAAGAGTCCACAAATATTTACCTATCGGAAAGCAAAAAATTTGAAAAAAAACTAATAGAATTTCAAAGACAGTAGTCAACCCTGATTTTTCATTTACTTTTTTAATTTTTTTTAAATAAACATTAAAACTAAAAGGACTGGCATTGAGAAAAACTAATTTTTCTATCGAAAAAAGCCCGAACAATAGATTTTTTCATTAAATTTATTATAAAAATTATAACATTTATCAAGAAATTATAAATTTCGATGAAATTATCATAAGGTTCATATCCTAATTTAAAAAAATAATCAGACATAAAAAAAAGAATTTTTTTTGACAGATGCCTGAATAATGCATTTGTTTATTAAATTTGCTTATAATATTAACAGGCATAATCGTAAAAGAAATTTTCTTCATTATAATATTGATTTTATCAAAATTTCTTGCAATATCTTTAAAAAACAAATAAGAGAGTGAATATTTATATTGAATAATACTGCTTTGTCAATTAATTCGCACTGAATTAAAACAATTTGTAGACAAAAAACATTTTTCAATTAAATTCATAAAATATAATAAATAATTTGTTATTTTGTAAGCAAATTTCATGAACAATTATCCACAGCAGGTATTTATATAAAATAAATCAAGTTGTTTGTACTGAGTCTGCCCAAAATTATACGGAAATGTCACTTACTTAATAGTTGAGTCATCTAATTATAATTGATGATTTTTTAAACAAAGTTAATTGACAAATGCGCCGTCTGGTTTTTCAACGTAATTAAGTGTGAATAACTGACTTTTAAATCTTTAGGAAGCTTACATAACAATCCAAAATTTTCATTGTTAACAACAATTCATTAAACAAATTTTTATGATCCTAGATATTTTTTAAGACAAAAATTGCGTTTCTATAAAGTATCAACAGCCTGTTATTTAGTACTGGCTCTGGAAAATCGATCGATAACAATTGATGATTGTTTATAAACCTCATTAACAAATGCATTTTTCGTCTATTTATAAAAGTAAAAACTTAGTTTTTTAACGTAACCAACTGTTGATAACTAATTTTTAAACTTTTTTGTTTAAAAACTTTGATAATGAACCACTATTTTTATTGTTATAATTAATAGTATAGACAAATTTTTGTTCTCTTATACATTTGTAAACAAAAAAATCTTTTTCCTTTAGAAATAGCCGAAAATTGCATTTGTTAATTAAGTTTGTTAAAAAAATTATCAATTGTTATAAATCGATAGCACAGAGCCATTGCTATAAATAACAGGCTGATAATACCTTAAAGAAACGCAATTTTTTAAAAATCTCTATGATGATAAAAATTTGTTTAAACAATTGTTGTTAACAATGAAAATTGTTGATTGTCATGTAGGCTTACTGAACGTCTAGAAATGAGATATTTATAATTCGTTACGTAAAAAAACGAAAGTTTTACTTTTAAAAATAGCTACATAGTGCATTTGTTACTTAAATTTGTTTAAAGTATCATCGATTGTTGTTGGATGACTGAATCTGATACGCAAATGACATTTCCGTATAGTTTTTGGCTGCCTCAGTAGAAAAAATTGATATATTTCATCATAAATACCTGCTGTGGATAATTGTTTATAAAATTTGTTTATAAAATAAAAACTTAATTTTATGAATTCAATTTAAAAACGATTTTATCTATAAATTGTTCAAATTCAGTAAGTATTAACTAGCGAATCACTGTCAATCCCTATGAATTCATTTTTACTCACTGACTTGTTTATGACAAATTTAATACATTTTTAAACAATTGCTAAGATATCAAACAACTTTTCTAGACAGTTGCTTCACTGATTCAAGGTAGTTTGGATTGATTTCAAGTTTTTCTCAAAAACTAGTACTCTTCTAAAAAAATCTTTTTTTTGTTAAGAAATTGCTTCTTGCCCCACTGTTGGAAGCAAAGGAAAATTATGAAAGTGGAAGTAGGAGAAGTAAGGGGAAACGTTGAGAGTGTAAGAAGAGTAAGTGAGGGAAAATAATAGTCGAAGAAGGGTCAGTGAGGGGAAATAATGGGAGGGGTAGTAGGGAAGAAAAAGGAAATAGGGGAAATAGGGAAAGTTAGGGAAAGTTAGCGAAATTAGAAGAGAATTAGGGGAAATGAGGAAAGGAGGAGTAGGGTAAATGAGGGGAAATATGGAGAAGTTAGATAAGTGAGGGGTGGTGACAAAAGGGGAAGTAGGGGAAGTAAGGGTGAATAAGGGGAGAGAGAGTAGAGAAATTAGGGAGCAAATGTAGGAGAAATAAAAGGAAATGTGGGAAGGAAAAGTAGAGAAAATCAGAGAAATGAGGGGTGTAGGGGAAATTAGGGGTGGTTTAGTAAGGGATATTCCGGTAATTTAGGGGGTGTAGAGGGAGCTACGGGAACTGAGGAGATGGAAAGTAGGTGCAATGAAGGGAAATAAGAGGAGGAAGATTAGGGCAAAAGGGATGTATGTGAAGTGAGGAGGCATGAGAAGAGAAGAGTTAGGTTGTTAAGGGAAAATTTGGAAAAATAGAGCAAATGAGGGGAAATAATGTGATGGATAATAGGGGAAAAAGAGGAAATAGGTAAAATAGGAAAGTTAGGAAAATTAGGATAAGGGGAAATAATAGGATGAATAGCAGGGGGAACAAGAGGAAATAGGGAAATTTAGGGGAATAGGTAGAGGAAAAATAAGGAAAAATTAGGAGAAGAGCAGTAGGGGGAATTAGGTGAAATAAGGGGGAAGTCAGGGAAGTCAGGGGTAGTGAGAGGAGGATAAGTAGGGAAAGTGAGAGTAAATAAGGAAGAGAAATTAAGCAAATACGTAGAGGGAAAGTAGATGCCATAAAGGGAAATAAGGGGAGGAAATTAAGGGAAATGGAAGTATGTAAAGTGAGGGGGCATGAGAGAAAAAGAGTTAGGTTGACTGAGCGGAAATTGGGGGAAATAGAGCAAATGAGGGGAAATAATAGGATTAGTAGTAGGGGAAACAAGAAAAAATACGGCAAATATAGAAAGTTAGGGAAATAAGGAAAGGAAAAATTGGGGGAAATTAGGAGAAGAGAAGTAGGGGAAATTAGGTGAAATTATGGGGAAGCAAAATAAGTTAGTGGTAGTGAAAGAAGGATAAGTAGGGGAAGTGAGAGTAAATGAGGGGAGAAAAATTAAGGATATGAAGAAAGGAAAAGTAAATACTATGAAGGGAAATGAGGGAAGTAAAATTAAGGAAAATGGGGGTATGGAAAGTGGGAGGAAGTGAGGGCAGGAGAATTAAGTAAAATCAGGGGAAATTTGTGGAAATAGGGGAAACGAGGGGAAATGATTTCAAATGAGTTCCTGGTCAATTTAAGCAGAATTCCTTAGAACATTTTTTTTATCGGATCCAAATTTTACACAGTTGCTTTTAAAGTAAAATGAATAAAAATACAACCCTAGAATCTCTAAAGACCAAGGTTAAAAAAATGGAAATTTTTTTATAGAAAATAAAGAAAATTTCCCACTGCGCACTTTTTGGTTTCGCACTTTTTGACTACAAAAAGTATGTCGGCCTACGCAAAATTTTAGGCTCTGCCCTAAAGTTTTTTGTAATTTCCAAAATAATTATTACTTCTATTTAAAGGGTCAGTTATAAAATCACTATCATATAAGTTCGAGCGTTATGTTAATCAACTCTAAATATTACCAATTCAAGTTATACATATAATGAAGAAATTAATAGAAATTGATGCAGGAAATGCAATCGACAACACTAAAACTACAAAGGGGCCGTTCAAAAACTACGTCACACTGACAGGTAGGGGGGGGGGGAGTTTGAGTGAAGATTTGTGACGTAGGGGCGGGGGAAGATCTAATACAGAATGTGACATAACACAACGAAAATATAAATGATAATAACAATGTTTTGAAATACCTAAAAAATGAAAATTAGTGATTTTATTTTACAAGTAAAGCATCTTAATAGAGACTTCATATTCTTTCACCTATTTTCCTTTTTTCCTTTTTTAAAAAGAATAAATTTTTTTTTCTTTTTTAAAAACTTGCCTTTTTTCTCGTTTTTTTGCTTTAATGTGAACTGAATTAATTGAACCTAGGAATTATATTCAACTATTTTTTGGTGAAAGTTAATTGTTTTGAATTAAAAAGTCTACTATTATATTTTTGGTTCAGGATTTGTCTCTTTTGGTTAAAAATTCTACTATTTTGTTGAAGATTTAACTGTTTTGTTGAAAATTCATAAATTTTAGTTGAAAATTCAAATAATAAGTCTTTTATTGAGAATTCACCTCTTATGTTTAAAAATTCAAATATTAAACCTTTAATTGAAAATTCATCTTCTTTGGTTGAAAATTAAACTACATTTTTGATTTAGGGTTGAACTACTCTGTTCAACATTTATTTTATTGGTTGAAGATTTAACTATTTTGTTTAAAATACGTTTATTTTGTTAAAAACTAATTTTTTCAACCAAAAATAAAACTATTTCATTATTGGTTGAAAGCTAATTGTTTTTAATTGAAAAGTCAACTATTATATTTTTGGTTGAGAATTCGTCGCCTTTAGACAAAAATTCTACTATTTGATTAAAGATTTAACTGTTTTAGTGAAAATCCATAAATTTTAGTTGGAAATTCAAATAATTAATCTTTCATTGAGAATTCATCTCTTTTGTATAAAAATTCAAACATTAAATCTTTCATTAAAAATTCATCTTTTTTGGTTAAAGATTAAACTATTTTGTTTAAAATTAGTTTTCTTTTTGTTTAAAATTAATTATTCAAATAAAAATCAGACTATTTCATTATTGGTTGGAATTTAATCATGTTTAATTAAAAAGTCTACTATTATATTATTAGTTTAGAATTCGTCTTTTTTTGTTAAAAATTTTACTATTTGGTTAAAGATTTAACTGTTTGTTTTTAAATTCAAATATTAAATCTTTAATTGAGAATTTACCTTTTTTGTTGTGAAGATTGAACTGTATTGTTTGAAATTCGTTTCTTTTTTTGTTTAAAATTAAATATTCTAAATAAAAATTAGACCATTTCATTATTGGTTGGCATTTAATCGTTTTTAATTGAAAAGTCTACTATTACATTTTTGGTTCAGGATTCGTCGCTTTTGATTACAAATTTTACTATTTGATTGAAGATTCAACAGTTTTTTTTTTTAATTCAAATATTAAATCTTCCATCAAGAATCGACATTTTTTGTTTGAAGATTGAACTATTTTGTTTAAAATTCTTTTTTTTTTGTTCAAAATTAATCATTCTGAATGAAAATTAGACTATTTTATTATTGGTTGAAATTTCATCGTTTTTAATTGAAAAGTCTACTATTATATTATTAATTCAGAATTCGTCTTTTTTGGTTTGAAATTGTACTATTTGGTTGAAGATATATCATTTTTTTTTGAAAATTCATCTCTTTTTAATTAAAAATTCATCGTCTTTAGTTCGAAATTCAAATAATCAATTTTTTTTGAGAATTCATTTTTGTGTTTAAAAATTCAAATATTGAATCTTTCATTAAAAATTTAGACTTTTTAGTTGAAAATAAAACTGCTTGATTTGAAGTGGAACTACCTTGTTTATAATTCATTTTATTGGTTGATGATTAAACTATTTTGTTTAAATATTGCTATTTTGATTTCAAATTCGCTTTTTTGTCTAAAACTAATTTTTCTAACAAAAAATAAAACTATTTTATTATTGCTTAAATTTTGAGCATTTTTAGTTTGAAAATATAATTATCAAATTTTTCCTTGAGAATTCATCTTATTCGGCTCAAAATCCAATTACTTGATTGCAAGTCGATAATTTGTTAAATCTTTATTTTAAAATTGAAAATAAATTTATTTTTATGGCAAATTTAACTATTACATTTTTGGTTGAAAAATGATTGTTTTAGGTCTAAAATGCAACTATTTGGTTAAAAATAATAAAACTCTGAATAATAAATAAAATTTTTGTCTTAAAAATTCAACTGTTTTGTTCAAAATTAGTATTTTTCAAATAAAAATTCTATTATTTTGATAACAAATTCAATTATTTGATTGAAAATCAACTTTCTGGTTGAAAATTAACAATTTTTTAAATTATTTTTTCTCCTTTGACTGAAAATCTTTCTTGTTCAAAAGTTCGTCGCTTTTTATAACATTTGTCTATTTGATTTGAAAATTCATTTCTTTTAGTAGAAATTTTATAATTATTATTGTTTGAAATTTATCATTTTTGCTGTAAAAAATTAATGATTTTAGTTAAAAATTTAACTATTTTGTTGATAATTTAATTATTTTGTAAAAAATCCACCTATTTTGTTGAAAATTAAGCTATTTTGTTTCAATTTGAACTACCTTTTTAGAAGTCACTTTGAGTTTAAAAGTTAATTTTATTCTTAAAAATTCGACTTTTTAGTTTGATAATTTAACTTTTTCGTTGAAAATTTATCTTTTGAATGGAATACCTTAATCTTCAGTTAGAAAATTATTTTTCGACAAAAAACATGAATTCTCAATCAAAAATGTAATAGTTGGTAGTTTACCAAAAAAAAGATTTCGATTTTTGATAAAAACAGTTGGTATTTTATTTTCAACGAAAAATAACATTTTAATTTTAAATAAAAAACAGCTGAAATCAAGCAAAAAGACGAATTTTCAACAAAGTTGTATTTTCTACGAATAAAGACAAATTTTAAACTTTCAGCCAAGTAGTTCATATTTTATACACAAAATATTTTAATTTAAAATTAGAAAAAAAACAGTGGAATTCAAAAAAAATAAAGAATTTTTTAACGAAATAGTTTAAGATTCAATCAAATACTTAAATTTTTAACTAAAAAAGATAAATTTTTAACCTAAAATTGAATAGTTTAAATTTCAACTGTCAAAATTAATTTTCAATGCAAAAAAGAACGAATTTGCAATTAAATATTTAAATTTTGAACTAAATAATAAAATGTTCATCCAAAAAGATTAATTTGTTACCGAAACTAAAATTTCAATTAAAATCCTGAATTTTTGACAAAAAGAAGTTAATTTTTAACAAAGTATTTCAAATTATAACCAAGTAGTTAAATTTTTAACCAATGAAGATAAGTTCTCATCGTAAAATGATTTATTTTCTGCCAATTAAAACGAATTGATCTAATTAGTAACGTCCACTAAACGAATCAGTAATTTATAATGGTCTAAACTGTAACAGTCATTAATTAAATCAGTCATTTTAAATGATGTAATCAATAAATTTAACTAAATAAATGACTAATTTTGAATTATATTACCAGTAACTTTCACAAATTAAATCAGTCATTTTGATTGATCTAATCTGTAAGTGTTAAGGTGTTAACTAGTCAATTATGGCTCATTTTAATCATTCATTAAAACGTAGGAATTTAACCAAGAATTTCATTTAGAAATAATTTCACAACTTAATTATAGCAGAAAAATCAGTCACTTTCATTGACTGAAAATCAGAATTTTCGAGTGTCTGTTTCAGTCAGCAATATTGATTGATTCATATGTTAAAACGACAGTTTTGTTAGTAGAAATGACTGACTTTTTGGTCAAAACTTGCTTGATTAATTTAATCAGTCAAATTTTGACTGATTTAAATTTAATTGTAGTTTTTTAAACGACCCCTTAATTTTATTATGGTATTCTATAAAAACTAGCAATTATAAATAAAGTACATACTAATAGGTAGGAGAGAGTGGGGCTAAGCCGATACTTTTTTTAAAGTCATTTTTTGATTTTTAAACATTTTTGTTTGACAACGTATTAGGCATGGTTGGATCGAGAATTTAGTTGGCTGCAAAATTTACTGACGATTTTGAATAACGAGCGTCAGAAAAAACTTTTGACCTCAAAAAAATTTTTGTCGTAAAATGTGCCATGCCATGCAGAATTCGATAAACTTAGGGCATTAGGGCTCTATATATATATAGGGCCTTAATGCCTTGTATGTACCAAGTCGAAAAAATTGTGTATAGTGTGAAGGATTATATATCATTTTCATTTGTTTTATACAATTTTAATATAAAATAAATGAATATTACATCTTATATTTCACACTATGTATAAACTATATATAATTTTTCCGCCTGGGTATATAACCTGTATATATACACTGTGAAAAATTTTTCTGGTAACTTTACCACTTTGAGAGAGGGACGAATTATTACGACTACCAACGTAAAGTTCTTACGTGCAATGAAAAATATCCACTTTCATTCTACAATTTTGCTTTTAGGTTATGTAAATTTCCAAACGCTTTCGTAAAAATCAGCCCCGTGGTACTCTGAAATGAAAGTGACGGAAATGTTGACTAAGGCCGAGGGCGGCGCTGACTGTACTTTTAGGCCGAAAATTATTCAAATGCAAGGGGAAAGTTTCATAAATGTACAATTTTGTGCTTTTTTAATTATAAAAACGGACTTTCCTAATTTTTTTTTTTGCTTCAGGATTAAATTTTAAAGCTTTTGGACTGAAAATTTATCGAGTTTTTTTTATGTACGCGAATAATGGGGTATAAGTGTCTTGTTTTTGAATGAAATTCTGGTTACTTTGAAAATAATTGAAAAAAGTGTTGCATTATAAGAAAATTTTTTTATTTCGGTAAGGTATTTAAAGTAAAAATGTTGACACAAATATGCAATTAAACATTTTTTCAATTCACATTATTTGTAAGATGAATTTTCAATCAATATTAATAAAGTAATTGATTTAAGTTGTTATCAAAACATTTGAAAACATTTTAAATCTATCGCAATTGTTTTTAAAGATCGCAATCTTTTTTGTTTATTTTGAAAATAATTGACAAAAAATGTTGCACTTTAAAAAAAAATGAATTTCAACGAGATGAGTAAAAATGTGCAATTAATCTGTTTTTTTTTTAATGCAAATAATCAGTAACATGAATTTTCGATTAATACTAGTAAAATAATTTATGAAAGTTATTATCAAAAAATTGAAAAATATTTCAAAATCATTACAATTGTTTTCAAAGATACAGTTCGCCAATACACTTTTTTATTCTACAACTTTATGAATATTTAATAATTCTTTAAATCCTATTTCTTATAATATGAAGCGTTAGAAACATTCGACATATTTGTAACAATAGGTATTTTTTATAACATATTTAATTTTTATAAATGTCTCATAACGAAACAAAGTAAATTATTTTCTAGCTTTATAAAGAAATATAATTTGTATAATTTGGTTCAATTAAGCTTTAATTTCAGTTTGCATAAATATTATAAATGTCAATAAAAATAAAAGTCAATGAAAGTTTACTATTTTTACAGTTTACAATATTTACATATGTCAATGCTAAAAAATTAATGTTCACTTTATAGAATTAATAATGGTACTCTGTGAAAAGTATATTCGTATTTAATCATCAAAATAATGCTTTTTCACTTTTCATCAGTGCTTACTAATTTATTGGATATTTAGTATGCTAGACAATATTTTTCTGATATAAATATATGCAAAAAACGTATTTTAATAATTACAATAAATTAAATTTGTATTTTCCCCATGGATTTGACTAATTCTCGGCCTAAAAGTACAGCCAGCGCCGCCACTCGGCCTTGGTCAAATCTCACGACACATTTATTCTACATGTTTTATAGGAGAGCCACACCCCTGTGCAAAACTAATAATATGTGGCAGCACCGAGCTGAGTACTAAACCCTCTGTCGATGAGAGACGAAATGCAGTAATGTGCTAGGAATACGTTACTTATAATTTAATATATGAGGGTAAAAAATCATTAAATATATTTTTAGTGCTTATATACAAAGGTTATGTATACTTATAGTGGAAATCATACTTCAAATGGGATATATGGTGAACCAGTCCCCTGGCTCTTTGCCCAGAATACATTGAATACCGTCGTCGTGAGATTTGACTGAGTCCGACAGATGGTGCTGATTGTTCACAAGGCCTAAATTCAAAGAAATGCATAGGAGAAAACGTAAAAATTCAATTTTCTCTGAATAAAAACTATTTGATTATATTTTCTTTCACGCGATTTTAATCTAAAAACTTTTAAACAAATTTTAAAGCAATACTTACTACCAAAAAAGGTGAAATGCTCAAGTTTTAGACGAAAATTCGCTTTAATTTATGGCGAGAAGTTCAAATTAAAGTTTCATATCAAGTAATGATATTAATATTTATTGATATTATTAAAATTAATTGTTATGTTACTATTTTAACATTATTTTAAATTAAAATACCAAATAAAATAAAAAATTTGTTTATGAATAATAATTTAAATTATAGATAAAAAAGTAAAAAATTCAGTATTAAATTATGTATGAACTATAGAACTATAAAATCTTAATAGTAGTTCACTGTTTGTCGATAATAATTTTTTACTCAATTGTCAAACTGTTTGTTACTAAATTAAAAGAAATATTTATTATTTTTCAATAAACTATCGATAAATAATAATTTTATAAGAATAGTAACATGATATTTTGATTCATTAAAGACAATAAATGTTGATATCAATATTTAAATGTAATTAACAGAATCTTGATTTAAGCTTCCCGCCAAAAAAATTACGGACTTCACGTCTATAACTCGATCATTGAACCATTTTTGTCAATAAATATTGTTTCAAAAAATATAGCGAATATTCAAGATTAAGGACTGGTTAAAAAAATTAGATGAAATAGTTTTTATTCTTGAAAAATTGAATTTTTACGTTTCTTCCCATGCATTTTATTGAATCTAGGTTTCGTGAAGAATCAGCGCCACGGTTCACATTCAGGACACTTTCAACTCAAAGATCCAGGGGTCTCTGGTGAACTATAGTAAACCTATCCTCAGTTTGCAAATGACAGACAGATAAGGATTTATCAACCTTTCACGAATTCTATATGATTAATGTTGATAAAAAGGTTCGAAAGATATATTCTGTGATATTTTCAATATATAAATGGCACTTTATACTTATTCACAAAATTTTTTTTCTTGAAATTCTTATCTCATTGACAGAGGGTCCAGTACCCGGCTCGGTGCTGCCACCTACGATTAGTTTTGTAGCATTATCCTCATTGCTAGCTGCTTATACCTAACAATAAGTG
>JAUELO010016756.1:0-11230 GCA_032357855.1 Amphibolips quercusostensackenii
TTGCCAGTTTCAACTTTTTTAGATATCCAGGCGGTAAAACAGCTTGAACTTTTAACAATCTTTTTGAAGTATGGTCTCAAAGTTCTTGTAGTTGGATAGTAGCAAACGTCTCATTAATTTTAAGCGCTAAAATTGAAAAATAGCATTAAATTTTAGCATCTGTAATATGCTTACAAAATTGCAAAATGTCACAATTTTTGTTGTTGCAAAAGTTTTTCCAGAAGTTCATATTTATTTTTAGTTATTCTCAAGTCTATAAAAGGAAAGCGCTTTATCGTCAGTTGAAGGTATCGGTAGCACACCTGAGGTCTCTGATGCAACAAACTCCATATCCGCAGCGTTTTCACTTCATAAACCTTTCCTGATAATGTCAGCCACAGTATCCCTATCTGCAGTTTGCTAAATTTCAAGAAATCAACTTTAGTTTCAGAATTGATATTTAGAAATGCTTTACTGCTTCTTTTCTTTGTTTTCTCGGAGCATTTCTATAAACTCTTAGCCTTTTTAAAATTTTAAAGTTGAAACTTCTGAAACCGAAAACACAGCATCTAACCATGATTTATTGTCATGCAGAAGCTCATCCTTGTTACAAAGACATTCTTTATTCTCTTATTAAAAAAGAGTTATGAAATATTAATTAGTCTTTTTCACACTAACTCTACTAAATTTTCTTAAAGAGATTTTTTTTTTCAACAAGACGTCTGTATCTTTAGAAATTGATGCTAATAAGATATCTTACGATTTCCTAAGTTCTAACTGAAAAGTATCCATGTTTGTGAAACTAAATTATTAAATTAGCAACAGAAATAGCTACAAGAAATAGAAATTGTCTTTCAAATGTTTAAGCAGCGATTTGTATCACTTTTAACAACATTTAAAAGACTTAGTGTATTCTGCAGTATCATCAGTAGTTCCCACGCCTTTGCACAGAACATAATCATTTTTTTTGTAAGAATAAATATTTCCTATTAAAAAATGATAGTCAAAAATCAATTCTTTTTTTTCCGTACAGAAACTATTTTTTTGTTTCTGTTTGGGCTTAAACGAAAAGAATACTACGGCGTGATGAAAACATTTTATCGTAAATTTGTACTGTCTCTACGCATCTCTCTGATTCATCTTTAAAACATGTCTCACGATTTAGAAGGCAAAAATAAATAGTGTCTAGTATAATGAGTAGAGTCATCAGAATATTTATTTACGTAGCTCGAAAAATTCCCCATTTAGTAGTTTTCTTTATGATCATAAAAAAAGGAGTTCGCTATTACGCTTTTCTTCACTTAGCTACCGGGTAAGGACCCTTTAAAGTAACAAGATTTTTGTTAAGAAGTTGTTTTAAAATACAAATTCTGACGATAGTGTAAATTATTTGCTTTGTCCTATATTAATTGGTCTTATTATATTTTCATTCCGCCGTTTCCATTTCTTTTCACAGAGTTAGGATATTCGTCGTCTCCTCCTCGTGCTCAAGGATCTGAACCGTCACGGTTTCACGTTCCGCAGGGACCTAGGCGTACTCCGAGACAGTTTACTATTCCTCCTCACCCTTATAATAGATTTGCTGATATTCCACTTGAAGAACGCGCGACTCTTGGTAATGGTCTTCTAGCGAGACTTCGAGCGGGCGGTTATCGAAGAATTGACAATACTTATCATGTTATGACAGCACAGGACGGCTTTATCACGTTGGTTAAAGACACGACTGGGTATGTCAGTGCGATGTACTATCCAGAAACTTATGAAATGGTTGAAGCAAACAGCAATAACTTAGATGAAATTCGCCCACTACACCCACCTTTGCCACATGGACCAGAAAGGCTTCAATTATGGGAACGCGTACTTTTTGATGAATTTCCCCGGGCTAGAAGGACTCCACCCTCCTAATTTTGGCTATGGTGAAAAATAAAATGATAATTTTGCATAAAATAAATAATAAAATATTTTTCCGTTGGATGGTTGCGCAAAGATGAAAAGCAAGCGCACGCAAATGTCTTTTGTGTCAGATGTCTAAAAAGTGAAAGATCAACAGTCATCCTTTCTCGTATTCTTTTTTCTAATATCTTTAATGTAAATTTGAATGAAAGTATATCAAAATATCATTATAAAGTGTCTTCTAAATTGTTTTGAATCCGATTTATTATTAATAATAAGCAACAGTTGGTTAATTTATATAACTGAATGTTTTTAACAAATATTAATTTGTGTGAAAAAAAAACTGGAAAAAAGGAGGGTTATCACAAAATTATTACCAATTTCGGATTAGCGTGACCGGAAAAGAGATTCAGGGCGTAACAGACCTACTTAAATAAGTTTAGTGCTATTAATCTGACATTTCTTAATATTTTAAAACTATGATACACATTTCCTCTGATTATCCGAAAAAAAATGTTTTGATATATAAAAAAAGATCGTGGTCACCAAGCAGAAACTAATTTGTATCTGTATACAATACGGTAAAAGTGCAGCCAATCAGAAAAGGATTTATAGCGAAAATTTCTTCTCACTCAAATTTGAATTATAGGGTCTTATATTTAAGAAACTGTATTAGGTAAGCAAACTTTTTTTTTGCTCATAAGCATTAAAATATATTATAGGTATGAATTTCTAGAATTATAAGCTACAACCTATCCTCCGTAAACATAATTACGTAATTTAAAATCAGTTTTATTTACAGTTCTCAAGGTTTGAAGAATTGTGTGTAGCAATAAAATATTCCGCAAGAGATTCATAAGCAGCGATTTTAAAAAATTAATCCTGGTTGGTAAAATTTCACGTGGGGAGCGCGTCGTAATACTGGGTACCACCACTTGCCTGCGCTGCGAGTGTTGCGCCGTTGTTAAAGCGAAGTCTTTATCACCAGCGCCAAAACTATACCAACTATAGTCTTAGGCACTAAACTCGCAATATCCACAATTTCTGGTTCCAGCAGTTTACTTATTTACTTTTGACGTGATAAAAATAATTCCGTTCCTTTTAATTATGCACAAGCATTCTAAATTTTTGCCGTCTTTGCACCTTTAAGGGGGGAAGGAATGAATGAAATACAAATCATTGGGAAAACGATTTTTATTTCTTCAATTAATCTTAAGAGCCATACATTAATTGCGCAAAACATTGCTTCACAATTTTTGACCGCTGTCCATCCTCCCCAGAAACAATTTACCTTCTTATTTTGAGAATTAGAAATTCTTAATATTGTAACTAAATTTTTAAATAAATTCTGTGACGTATAATGTTGTCCAAAATGGCTTATACCCTCCCCTCCCTTCCTTAGCTATTGCCTGTAACATTATTTTCTAAAAATATTTTCTGCAATGTCTTACATAATACAATTTAGTTTCTCACTACCCGAGATATCTGAATTTGCAATTCGTTTAGCTTATATGTCTTTAAATCTAGCCATATTGATCACCAAACACGGTGGTGAATTTAGTCAATATTGCAATCAGGATATTTTTTTCACTTCATGATGGAAAAAGAATGAAAGCACTAATCTAATTATATCGATATTAAAGTCTTTATAACGTTATTATAATATTTTATTACAATAATTGAAATTTATCATGATACTATAGTTTTGGACACATAACTTTTTATAGGTTTCGCTTTGTTGAAAATATTTTGCAACACTGCATATTTATTTCCACTCCCGCTATTGAACAGATCTTAACATTTTACCGAAACCCCTACCAGAAAAGCTGATAGGTAATCTATGGATTGTCTTTTGTAAATATCAAACATAATTTAGAGGCAAAATAAAAAAGCTGATAGTACATAACCTGTAAGTATTAAAATATTCATTTATGTGTTTAAAAAAATTTCCTATCAAGCAGTATTTTCTACAATTATAGAAAATGAAGTTCACTAATACTCTGTTCGTACCCTTGGCTATTCTTCATACTTCAAAAACGACTTTTTTACCAAGTTATACGCGTTTAAATTTCGTGCTTGGTCCAAAAAAAAATATATTTATTCATTTTAAACTCTAGAACTTTAGGTCTGATTGTATACACTCAATTGTTTAAAATAAATGTAATAGACTTGACGATAATCATTTTTCAATTCAAACCTAAATCACGAAAAAGAAATTGTATTTCATATAAAGAATACTAAAAATCAAATAAGGACAACTAAAATATATTTAAAGCGAATTTTGTTTTTTAAACAATTTACTGAATTCTCAATTCAAAAATTCACATATCTTTGAATCGGCTAAGAGTTCTGATGAGTTTCAGATTACATTCAAATCTGGACGATTGGTCCTATTTTATTAATAAAATATTTAGAGTTACAACGGTTTTAAATAAGCTGTGTAATACCATTGTTTTTATGATTAATTAATGTAATCTAATTATCACAAATCTTGCTATGAATTCTGCTGTGAATCCCTGGCTTAACTATTTTATCAAGATCGTTTGCTTGTTTCTAACAATAATTGTAACTATGCAAGGATAGATATCACTGATTCAAAATTTTAGGAACACAGTTTATTTTTTTTTAACAGTGCTCGTTAAAATTGTTTTGAAGTAAGAGTTATTTGTTGTGCCAAAAAACTTTACAAACTTTAATTCTTTCACAAAATAAGATGCCCGTGCATTTCCCGATATTCTTTCCAACCACGTTCTTGAAACAATGCAGGATGGCTCTACTTCTGATGGACCTTTTCGCGAATTTCCCCGAATTGAAAATGCTATCATGGATGTACCGTAAAAAAATTCGTTCTAGGTTTCACTTGATTTTTATACGAATAGCAGACTATCAGTTCACACTAATACTCAATCATCAACATGTATTCCCCGATTATAATCCTACTCAACATAGTCCAAAGAAAGTTAGTATGAATATAAAAAATAGCCAATTATATTCAGGCTACTCTTTTCTCCCTCGAACTCCCACACATGTCTATCAGTGCCACAGGACCATGTTTATAGTTCACCATTCCATTACTATTCTCAGACAATGAATATCTGCAGATAATCCTAATCAACAAATTTTGTATATTTAATTATAAATAAAACTATCATTTAACAATGTCAAAGTGTTTTTTTTTAGATTATACAATTAGTTATCTTTGCATCTATTCTTCTGTCAGTAGTAAATACACTTCAAAGATACATGAACACATAAACGAGTTCTGTACGCTTTTAGTCTAAAGTAATGCTTTATAATAACTTATACCTCTTTATTTAAACACATAAAATATTTCATGCAAGCTAATCTTAAAATCCACGATCGCCAAACTGGTATTTAGCCTGCTCAACAATCTTTACAAGTCATCGACTAATTTTGCCGTAACAATCTTATAATCTGCAAACGCTAATTCATGCACCTTTACTGTATCGAGGTCAATACTTTTTCATTAAAAAGAGCTATTCTCAAACATTTGCCTATGTTTAATGTATATATTAAGTAACCAGAAGGAAATAATGCAGCTATGCCTAAATCTATGCTCAACATCAAACCAATCATTCAGCAGTTTATTTATCCTTACACTCACTTTACTTCCTTCGTATATTGCCTTTAGGGCTTTCAGAAGTCAAGAATTGTCTGTACACTTTCTCAGAACTTCTCACAGCTAATTCTATATGCCTTATCAAATATTTCTCTAAGATCAACAAGTGCAGAGAAAGTCTTTTTTCTACTCTCAAACTTTTTTCTATGACTGCTTTTTCCCAAAGTGTCCAGCTTCAAAATAAAAGTATTTTTGTTGATCTAACTTTACACTTGACGTGGTTTCAATTTTTAATAATAAACTAGAACTGTCTACTTATTGGGATTTTAACGTGAGGCTAACCCATTTCCAGCTCCTTGAGCACTAGAATTACGTAAACCTCAGCCATAGCTTGAATAGCAAAAAATTTTTTCACAAAAATTTCTGAAACATTAAAATGTGAGTTTGAGAAAATTTTTAAAAAGGTTCAAGAAAGGTTGCTAAAGGTGGGTAAATGACCGTGTCCTAAAAAACGTATTGAGAATATTTTAAGGAAGTTTTGAGCTACATAAATTAACCCTCCTAGAACATCCTTCGGAATTCTCCGAGACTTCCATTAACATTTAGAGCGTAACAGTAACATTTAAAGCGTCACAGATCATATCAAAGGCAGAGCACGTTTCAAAGAACCGCCGATTTTGACGCAAAAAGAGTAAATCAAATCTTTATCATGAATAATAGCATTTCTGTACATTTGTCTTAACTCTTAATGGCTCTACAGCTAAGTCAACATATAAGCCTTCACATAGATACGATTAGATCAACAAAAGATTTCTGCCTAAAAGATTCTCTTTTCTATGCAGCAGTATAGTGTACATATTAGCAAACCAGTTATACCATATACACACATTTTATGAATGCACAGTTTATTATTTTCAACTCCTGGCTGTTTAACATTTTTAACAATTTAAGCTTATTCTGTGAAAAAAAACTTCGTAAATGCCAATTCGTCTGTAAAAAATTAGGTGTGGGTGGATCACGCTAACTTCTCACTAACTACATCGTTCTAACAATGCAAGATAGCTCGACTTTTTATTGAACTCCTCTAAATCGAGATGAATTATTAGTACCTTTTTCTATGTACGCTAAGGGAACGCGCACTATGCATTACTTCTTTTCTACACAAAAAGCGGACCATCATTTAACCTCAATCCTCAACATTCAGCATGATAATCGAAGTGCAAACAAAAGTTTTCCAGAAAAGTTCCCACCCAACTATCACATATAGCATTGACACAAGAGCATAAGAATAGTTTACTTTTACAATACTATTCGCAATTAGTGCATATCTGCAGAAAATTCCATGTATCTTTAGTAATGTCCTACATACATGCAACAAAAGCTATCCTGAGTATATCCAGAAAGATATCCGTCACTGCAGAAATTTTTATATTCATGGGATATTACAAAGATATCCAAAAATATTTTAAAGAAATCTTAAGATATCCTGAGAATATCTTATTGGTGTCCCTTATTTATACACAAACAATAATCTGAAAAGCAAGATATATCTACCCGAAAAAAATCTTTTATAAAAATAAATCATCGTGAAAGCATAAAATCTATTATCTTAATCTATAATTTATGTTTACTCAATTTTATGAATAGATCAGCTTATTATTCAACAATATAACTAAATTGCGCAACAGTTTCCCTGAGCATTTCCTGGATACGCGCACACTGACCAACTTCCAGGAACCTTCCTAAAACATTTTGCGGAATCGCCTGAAACTTTCTTTGCAGTGGTCTAGGAATGTTAAGGGAAACTTATGTGCTATTTATCGTTTTATTTTATTTTTCCTAATATTGAAATAAGTCCTTGCACACTGGACAATCTAGGTAAAAATATATAAATATGTTCGAAGCCTTAAACAGTAGAAATTATGTTGTTACTAAGTTTCACTCCATTTTGACAAGGCAAAGCAGGTCAGCAAGCTCAAGATCTTTCTGAGAAAGGCTCATGAGAAAAGAAAAAAGATCTGCGAAATAAGTAGTTATCTATAGTACCACTTCAACTTAAAGGGCTTGCTGGTCTAAAAGAATGTTTAAAGCAGACCGAAGAAAGTTCTAAAGATGTGATTCAGAGAAAAGACATGCTCCAAAATGCTAGTCTCCGTCTTGAGCCACGAAGACTGCAAGTAAGGAATGGAAGTCTCTTGGCACTTCAGCGGGTTGAGGGTAGGAATACAAAGCCAACATAAGAGAGAAATAAGATGAAGAGGGACTGACGGAGAATTCAATGCCTAAGAATAAAATTAGTTAAATGAAGAAATCATGGAAGACGAGAGTTCCCCAGAAAGAAATCTTTATTAAGTCAGGTCCTGGGATGTATGTAAGTCAACGCGTACGTCCTAAAGGAATTTAAGGCTAGGGTCAAGCTGATGACCATTGGATCTCTGCTCTCATTGAGCTAAGAGCCATAAAGAAAGTGAAGAAACGATTTGAAGCTCCTATTGAAGAAGCTCTTGATGACGTGGTAGTGTTTGCCTTTTCGTCGCAAGAACTGAACTGATCATATGTAAACTTGTGAAGTCTACCGAGGTCGTAGATGTTGAAATTTAGAAAGCCCTAAAAGTGACCTTAAGGCATGAGCTCGATGTACAAGCTAGGGTTAATATAACGTAAAAAAAACGATAAGGGCTGTAGCCTAGCTTTCGTTTAGCTAGACGCTGCCTGTGACAGAAAGGTGAAGCTAGCAGCTTGCCTCAAGGTCATGTAAATAATCTGCTAAGTAAAGACGCCTCCAGCTGAAACCCAGCGTTGCCTTTGTTACAGTCTCGGGCATATTGCTTAAAAAAGGTTTTTTTTATGCCTGTCATGTATCATGTATTCATTTATGTGGGTAGATTTTCGTCAGCTGATACGTTTAATTTTCTGTAGATCATTTTATCATTGCATGTGAATTTTTACATTGGTACGGCTTGTAATCATAGGCGTATTCGAATTTTAATTGAGGAGGAAGTGTAACATTCATATGCCCCGTCCTGCCCCAAACAAAAAAAAAAACCTTTACTGGATTCGCCCTTTTACTGGATTTTATAAAAAAATGAATAATTTTTAATCCGTTCTTTGTATCCGCAATTCTAGGAATTTTCTTTACATTTCTACCAAAATTTTCTTTTGCAATTCAAAACTAATTTTTTCAAATAAAAAACTTACTACTCTATTTTGTTTGAAAATAAAACTGACATGTTAAGCGTGTTTACTTTTTAAAATGAAAATTGAACAATTTGTTGAAAATAGATTATTTTTAGTTGAAAATTCAACAAATTGATTAAAAATTTATATATTGTGTTGCAAGTAATTTTTTTTAGTAGATAAGCAATCTTTTTTATCACAAATGTTACTGCTTCTTTAAAATTTAGAGCAGTTTGTTGGAAATCATTTTATTACTTGACTATCCATCTCTTTGGTTGAAAATTGAACTATTGTATTAAAAATTACCTTTTTTCCTCAGTTGAAAGTAAATGTTCTTAACTGAAAATTTAATCATGCCATTTTAAGTTGGAAATTAATTGTTTTTAGTTTAAAATTTAACTATTTGGCTTAATAATTTAATTTTTTTGATGAGAATTCATCATTTTTGTTGAAAATTTTATTATTTACGTAGAATGCTCAACTATTTCGTAAGAAATTAGTGTTTTGCTTTAAAAAATCTGTTTAAAAAAATTTGCCATTTAATATGGTCAGAAAAATTTTTCTTGGTTTAAAATTACACTATTTCTGTTAAAAATTTCCCCTTTTTGGTTTGAAATTCATCTCTTCGAGTAGATATTTAATCTTTTTTCTTGGTTAAAATTGCAACGATTTATTTGAAAATTAATCAGTTTTAGTATAGGATTAGATCATTTTGTTACAAATTCACATTTCTTAGTTGACTTCAAACGTTTTCAATACAAATGAAAAAAACTTTCTTGTTATTGGTATAACAACTGCTTCATTCATCTTTTTTTTTATTAAAAATGCAACAGGTTTTGGTTGAAGTTTAAACTTTTTTGTTCAAAAGTAAGACAGTTTGGCAGAAAATTCAACTATTTGGTTGTAAATTTCAGTTTTTGGTTGGTTATTATCTAATTTTTGTTATTGTTGAAAAGTCAACTCCTTGGATGAAAAATTTAGCAAAAAAAAAATTGATCTTCCCTCTAAGAACTTTATCTTTTTGCTCGAATTCAATTATCTGGTGAAAAATAACTCTGTTTTTGGTTAAAATGTAAGCTTTTTGTTTGAATATTCTGCTATTTAGTTAAAAATTTGACTATATTTTTGAAAATCCATCTATTTTGTTTAAATAAGAAAAATTTAAACGAATTTGAAGTTATTTCAGGGAATTTCATAATTTTTTGATTTTATTGAATCTTTGATAATTTTTAGGAATTGGGAAGATTTGTCAGGGTCTAAACAGTTTTCTTTAACACCTTCTTTAAAAATTAATTTAATTTAAATTATATTCAAGGGTTTTTGCATGACTTATACTCTATAAATGGATTCTTACGATTTTTAAGAATTTGGTAGAATTTAAAAAAATTCCAAAGGATTTCTAAACAACTTTAAATAAAGCATACAATTTCATTGAATTTCAAGGAATCTAATCTTTAAAATCTCCAAGGAGTCAAAAAGATAAAAGAAATTTTTAAAGATTTTAAATTTTTTATAGTGAACTTTAATCAATATTTATAATTATAAATGAATTTATATTTAAAGAAATTGTAAGTGGTCTACGCATTATGGAATAAATTAAATTTTATTCCGAAGGATTTTTACTATCATTCATTTTAAAGCAGATTATTCCATAACTGTTTTTCATATAATGGTTTTATATAATAAATTTTCTATAATCTATGGAATATTTGTAGAAAAAAATTGAATACTTACGGAAAATAATTACTTTAAGAATAACTTTTGTGAAAGAATCTTGTCTCACTGACGCTTTTTACTAATTTTTAATGAAAAAATAAATTTGAATGTACCATACAACTCTATTGTTTTTAGTTTTGATAATACGTAATAACTCTTTAAAAATAGTAAGTTGCATAAAAAATGCTTTCGTCAAAAAAAAAAATTGTTTCACGTTTTCAGGATTCCTAGAATTTGTCTTCCTACCCTATCTGGAAAATTGAATGAGTAGCCTATATGTGGAGTGAAGAAATTGATTTTCTCATTCACGATCTGATTTGTTATTTAAATGTAATAATATTGATATTTGATAGAAGATCTTCCTCACCAATACAAAACGATTTACGCACAAGTGTAAAAAATACAATAACAATTTTTAATTATTGTTCAATAAAAATAGTTGCTTCACCTTAAATTGCTAAGGGCCTTCTGATATTCAACAGAAAATTCCCATAACCCTTTTATGCAAAAAAAATCCATACCGCATCAAGCAAATTAGAATTATATGAAGAATAATATTATATGGGTGGAAATAAAAAATTATAAAATATATTTGCATTAAAACATTATGCAATTGTGTTTAAAAGAAATATATTTTTAAAATTATTATATATTATGTTTAGTTTGCGCGGTATACAAATACATTTTAACACATATTAGAGAACGGAATGTCATGTAGTTACAAGACAGTGTTTTACTAACTTTTTTGCTTAATATTTTAATTTCCAAATTCAAGTTAATGTATAATTAGAGGTAATCAATTTATAATTGGTTATAACTATCTCTTACTGGATAATTGCTGGGAAGTCGCGGTTTTTCCTAACATTGCTAATTTTTTGTAAAATT
>JAUELO010016771.1:0-11229 GCA_032357855.1 Amphibolips quercusostensackenii
TATATATATAGGAAAAAATATATCAGTTTCGTGTTGGTTTCTTTGTAATTAAACAGCAGGGCCCCTGACAAAGCCACTGGACACGTCTTCAGGTTGCAGATGATGAATTGCCCTAGTAACAAGTGACTCGATGGCTGTATATGATTACAATAATTATCAAGCATTCGCAGACAATTGTACAAAGATTGTTTTATATCAATTTATTCGAAGCGAAGGCGTGAGAACCGTACTAAGACCTAAATAGCACATGGGTGAGTTGTCTTAAGCGGTGACTCTCAGAGACAGGGCGACTTCTTAGAGTACACAGCCTTATGCTTGCATGCGGCACTCTAGAAGGATAAACAATTTTTTTTGTAGCTAATTATGGTGAGAACAATTATAACACAAAAGTGGTTGTAAGTGCGGTTCAAAACAATTAAATGCGCAGGGCTTCCGGCAATGGGTAGGACAAAAATACCAACTACATTACACCTGCAGAAGCCAATAAAGACAAAGTTAATGCGATGTACCAGCTAAATCTTAAAACTTTTAAGTTGACGAATAAACTTAAGGATGACCTGCGTATCCTTTAACACACAGTCAACTAGTGAAAGCAGCTGACCATCAGGCAACAAATATAATGACAGAATACGGAACTGTCTCACGCTAGGTAAAATATAGAGCAGAGGAAAAGCTATTTTTGAAATAAGTCTACTAAGTCCAGTATTCTCTAAATGAAGACACAAAGAACATTAATAGCTTCAAAGAGCTCTGGAGTGCTCTCATGACACCGGAGAAAAAATTCCCACCTAAACTATCGGTGAACAGGAGTTGAAAATAGTATCAAAATGCATATGGAACTATTCCGATCAAGGGCCAAATGGTATTTACGAACAACGGGGGCCAAAAAAAGACGTATCAGGATGTCGGCTGAACTTACTTATCAATATGTGTGCCTGCAAAGACGCAGCATTCTATCAGAGGTGTCTATCGAAGGCCTGGATTGACTACCGAAAAGATTTTTATGTAACCTCCTACTTACTTATCATCTGCCGGTTGGAACTTTCATAGGTTCATTCATACATCGTGAAGTGCATATAGAGATTGTATTTTTGAAATCCGCATAGTGTCATCTTTATTGCTTACAGTCTTTTTATAACTATAACTTGAAATTTTATTTATCTTCAAGCTTCCTAAAAATTCTTTTGAATCGATCTTTATATCTTTGGATATCCCACAAAACTGTTAAAATATTCTTAAAATTTTCTTCAAGCTTACTCAGATGTTCTGCACTACAACTCTTCTGCGTCATGTATGTAGTTTTATTTACGAAGTATTAGGTCAGAAATAAAACGTGCAGTTGGCCTTGAACAATAAGTTGGTAGTGTTTACTTTGAAAGGCTATAACTTGTTAACTTTCAGGGATAGGTCATTTTTGTACTATCACTGAAAACTGCGCCGAATTTGACAAATTAATTAGAACATTTTTTCGTAATATTGAAAGGTTCCACTGTACAAGTGCAAACTTCGTAATCGCTCAAAATTGCCGTGTTTAAAATCAGGTTATTTTGATAAGACATAAGTCGGCATTTTTTTAATATTAAAGGTTTTTTTTTCATTTTCTTAGAATTGGGTCTTGTTTAATTTTGCTGTTGAACAGTTTGCTCTACAGTGCAATTGGACATAGCCGACTGCGCAGAATTATTTGTGGGAATTTTTACAAAAATATTTCCACGATGCATCGTAGTCATTTTTTGCCAATTTAGAACTTTCATGAGGATCCCTTGATTAGCAGATTAAGCAAGAAACGTGCGTTCTTACTGAATACTATAAAAAAGTACCAGATGCCTGGACTAGTGTAAGAAGTCACTCGCTGATGAAACTCAAGTAGAGCATCCTTAGTAGCATCGATTTCTTTTACTGTTCGAAACTTGTTTTTTTAATGAATTTTTTTTAATTTTTATAATATTCGTCAGTGTTATTTTAAACCTTCTTAATCACCTAAATCTTATTATGACAATTTTAATTGTACCGAGGATAATAATTATCTCAATAGCAGACGTCGCAAACAGGTTCAAACAATATATTTTGTGACTTGCTTCAAAATATATTCTGAAATATTCCCATTTCGGAACTTTTAAATAAACAAAATATTTTTTCCTTATTCTACTTTTTTAATAAATATTGTTCTAACTACACTAAGCCCTCGGTTGAAGATCCTACGGCTTGGGAATTACTAGAACTGCTGACTCTTTCAGTTTTTCATCTCGCAAAACGAGAGACGATTTGATCCAAAGCCTGTGGCTTTAGATCCATCAAATATGACCCTAGTTTTAAATAAATTTCTTAAAAGCTAAATTTGTCTATATAACTTTTGAAATGGTATGCTTAAGCACACACAAAATTTAATAAATTTCATCTGAGAAAGAAAGTAGAAAAACTACTTTTGTCAGAACTATTCTTGCCTTATTCATTAATCATTTTTGATGCTAGTGAACCTAAGCTGTGTCTGTAAGCGTTTGTCCGAGGTGCCTAACACCTCATATAAAAAAATTTACGATAAATAAAGTATTACACTAGCTAGTAAATTTTTTCGTGCATATTCAGCTCTAAATTTAATACACTTATTTTGGCGCCTAGGGACATCGCGAAACGCTAGCTTCACACGTGTACAAGATAACTGCAAAGTTTTTATAGCATCCCATAATATTTTATCAATAAAGGGGCTTCAATAATTCTATGTTGAATTTCTTAAAAAAATATTGACCTCTTAAAGTTGCTCGTAAGTAATAATGACTGTCCGCTACTGCCTTAATTTTATACCTGCGATGAGAAAAAAGGGTCAGCCACTTCTTCTAATTTCGTTTACCTACTTTGGCTTAAGCTTTCCATTTGCAAGCCTACAAAATTTTCTGTACAGTCTAGTACGAAAATAGTTTAAGAAAGTTTTCATTTAAAAAAAAAATATTTTTAAAAATATTTTGTGTCTATTTTTGTTTGATTTTTAATGTTTTTCGTTTTAATGAAACAAAACAAACATAAATAATATAAAAAATAATTTTTTTTGCTCTGTTATTCAACAGCTAAAAGACCCCTAAAAGACAGAAATGCTGAGAAATAAATATTTACTTACCTTCTTACTAGTAGGTCGATTTTATCTTCAACAATTTTTATTGAGACTTACTAAAATTAAATATGACATTAAAAATTAATTCTATAAGGTTTCTGCAAAAGTCTATGAAGTTTAGTAACAATTGTCATTTAGAAAATCGCTTTAAAATTTGAAAAGTGGCTTAATAAAATCATTATTGCTTGTGTTTCAACTCAAAGAAAAATGAACACAAAATATTTAAATAAATGTGTCTTTCAAATTGAAAATTCCCTAACCTATCTTCGTATTCTAGAGCACAGAAAATTTTTTAGGCTTAAAAATAGGAAGCTCAAGCTGAAATTGGTAAGCAAAATTAAGAAGAATATCTACCCCTTTTCTTCTTCGTAGGCAAAAAATCGAGATAGTAGTGTGCTGTCATTATTAGTTACAAGGAAGTGTAAGAGGTAAGAATTTTTTCAAGAAATTTGGCATTGTTTTAATAAAGCCAATTTTTAAAAAATATCATTTTTATTAAACAGTTGAATTTTTATAAAAATGATTATTCGTCCAAGTAGTTAATTTTAAATGAAAAAACATAAATTCCAAGAAAATGATGTAATAGTTTAATTTTCAACTAAAAACAATTTTTTTTATCCAAATATAGAATAGCTGAATTTTTAGTTCTATAAAGAAGTTAAACCTTAACACAAAGGTACAAATTTTTAAACAAAATAATTATGTTTAACAAAAAATGAATTTTTAACTAAGAAGATTGTTTTTCTACAAAAAATGACGATTTTTTAGCAAAGCACAAGAATTTTCCTCTGAAAATGATCAATTTTTAACTAAAAATGTAATAGTTACATTTTTAGTTAATGAAAGTAAGTTTAAAAGAATAAAATAAAGTATTTCCAAAAAATAGTTTCAACCCAGTTGTTGTATTTTCACTCCAAAAAGACGAATTTTCCACATAACAGTAGAATTTTTAAACTGCAAATATGAATTTTCAACATAAAAGTTTATTTCCTACCAAATAGTTTAATTTGTTACCAATAGGATGAATTTTGCATGAAAGAGTTGAATTTCAAACAACAAAAATATAAATTTTAAAACCTAGAGATTATTTTCCAGCAAAAAAATGAATTTCAAACAAAATGCACAAATTTATAACTCAAAAAATACATTTTCTACCAACAATGAAATAGGCTAATAGTTTAAAAAAAGTTAATTTATAATTAATGAAAGCAAATTTTTAACAAAACAGTCAAATTTAAACCAAAGATGAGATTTTTAAATAACAAAGCTTAACCAAGAAGATTAATTTACTAACAAAAAAGATAATTTTTTAGAAGTATAATTTTTTAAAAATTTTTTGTCTTGAATCAATTTTCAAAAAATGTTATATTAATATATTTTAATGTATTATATATATATATACATTATTATTATTTTATTTTTATTTTATTTTTATTTTATTTTATTTGAAACAATTTTTTTTTTATTTTTTATATTATTCTATTTTATTATTTATTATATTATTATATATAATTTATATAATTATATAATTATAGTATTATGAAATTTTAAGAAATTCAAAAAACCAAATCGGTAAATTCTTATGAAAAAAGAACAATGTTGTATAACAGATCAATTTTCATCCTGAAAATATTTATTCTCAACAAAAAACCTAATTTTTTATTAAATTGTTGAATTTTTAACAAAACAGACTTATTCTTAAGCACAAAGATTAATTTAATAACGAAAAAGTAGAATATTTAGCAAAATACATAAATTTTCTTCTAAACCTGACTAATTTCTATCTTAAACTGGGATAATTACATTTTCAGATAAAATATTAAGTCTTGACCAAAAAAAACAATGTTTTAACCAAATTGTGAAATCTTCATGACAAAAAGACGAATCTACTACAAAGCCGTTGTATTGACAAATCAAAAAGCATTAATTTGCAACAAAAAACTTAATTTTTAATAACATATTTGAACATTCTGCGAAGGGATAAATTATGAACCAAGAGTCTAAAATGGTAGTAAAATTTTTTTTTTAATTTCATATGGCTCTTGAGGCATAGACTAAGACATATTTAATTAATAAGTATCAGAATTAACATCAGATACAAGTAAAGCGTGAATCAATGGAAAATTTTACTTGTTTTTGTTATCTTTTGCTTTCAAGATGAGCAAAGAAGAATGATCATAAATTGCGTAATTAAAAACAAATTTCAAATATCAGTTTTCATTGTATGAAGAAGTCGATTCTTATACACAATTAGATCATTCTATTCTAGATTTCGAATATTCTGTTACATCATTACGAAAATATTTTTAGCTATGTCTGATAAAATACAATTTAGTTTCTTTATTCCCAAATTACCTAAACTGCAAATGTAAATAATTAGAATAATTGCCAAAAATAAATCAAGGCTATTATTTTCATCTCTCGAAATTTAAGAATTTTGCACTGAAAATCTATAAAACAAATTTTTTTTTTCAATTTTTAATCGCGAAAAATTAAAGAATTTTTTAACGTAGACCTATAAAATTAAAATCTTAAAAATTTGAATAATTTTCAGTTCTATATTTCAAACTTTCAAGAATCTTTAATCGTAGCTCTTTAAAATCGCAAAAATTAAAATTTTTAATGTTAAAAATGAAAAAGTTTTTATTATCATTAATCATAAAATTAAAAATTAGGCAAGTTCCAAGTTTTACAATGAAATGACCTGCAATTTTTAAGACTTGCATTTGAAATTTGTTTAATTTGCAAGATAAAGAATCAAAAACTTTCGACTTTTCATCTTCAAAGTCATCTGAATTCAGAAATTTTTATTTGTACAAATTAAAAACTGAACAGTTCTCATTTATAAATGTTGAAAATCTAACAATAGAAAAATATTTAAAATAACATTATTTTCAATTGTCATTAAAAATCAAAGAATTTTCAATAGTAAATATTAAAAATTGAACATATTTCAATTCTGTGTTTTCAAAATTCAAAAATTTTTAATTGGAACTTTAAAATTGTAGAAATTTTATCTAAAAATCTTTAGAATCTAAAATTTACTACAAAGAAATGCAAGATTTAAATTTTTGAATCAAGAATTGTGTTAAGTTAATGTCTTACAAATACAAATTCTGTAATTTGGAAGTTCCAAAATTAAAAAATCTACACTATTGATTTCTAAAATTATGAAAATTTAAAGATTTGTGTTTATGCATATTTAAAAAACGTTTTGCAAAATAATATGCTTGTGATTACACAATATTGAACTATAAACACTACAAATCAGTGAATTTTTATTGCTAATCTCAAAGATTAAACAATTCTCAATTCTATACCTTCAAAACTAAAGAATTTTGCATTTTAACTTTTAAAAATTGGACATTATTGAATTGTTGATCTTTGAAACAAAACAGTTTTTAATTTTAAAAATTGAAAAAATGTTGATTTTGATGAATATATATATAAAATTTGTTCAACTTGCAAGAATTGGAAGTGAAATTCTGAACCTTTTTCCTTAAAAATATTTAAATTTAAAATCGCAGTCAAAAATGGAAAACATCAATAAGACTCAGAATTCAACAATCATTTAAAAAAATATTTGCTCTAAATTGAAGAAACCGTTTCCTTACACCTTTAAATTTATATTTTTTTATGATTAAAAAAAATTGTCTTTTGATTAAAGGATCTTTTTGCTGATTCCGATATAAAATTTAAAAAATACTTACTGACTAACTGCTTTGCTCCTTATTTCTTAAGTTACTTTATGATTAAATTAAAAATGTATGAAACTTGATGCAGCTGTTTCGACACATTTGCAATAAAAAACAGAATATCCCAATTTTTAGTTGAAAATATTAATTTTAGCCAATTTAAGAACATCCATTTTCAACAGAATGTGGAATATTTCAGTTTCCTGATTAAAAAAATTAATTGTAATTAAAACAAATTTCAACAGAATAGTTCAATTTTCCACTAAATAGATAAATTTTTAACAGA
Source organism: Amphibolips quercusostensackenii (assembly GCA_032357855.1). Classification (NCBI taxonomy): domain Eukaryota; kingdom Metazoa; phylum Arthropoda; class Insecta; order Hymenoptera; family Cynipidae; genus Amphibolips; species Amphibolips quercusostensackenii. Next base: position 7,088 of record JAUELO010016771.1, read on the forward strand.
ACAGTTAAATTTTCAAAAAGATAAATAAATAAATTTGTGCACTAAAACAGTGATTTGTTAATTAAAAATGTGATTATTGATATTTTAACAAAAAAATATCTATGTTTCAAATAAAAAAAAATGGAATTGATTTAAAAAATACGAAATTTCTACAAAAATGTAACAGCTAAATGTTTAGTTAAAAAGATTGATGCTTAAAACGAATAATTTTTTTTAACAAAACGCTTGCATTTTTGACTAAAACGATTAATTTATAACTAAAAAAATTAATTATTAACAGAAACTCTAGTTTCTGATATTTTACTCAAAAATTTTTTTATTAAAAATCAAAAACAGTTGAACGTAACCAAAAAAGCTGAAATTTCAACCGAATCGTTGAATTTTTTTCTGAAAATGCTCAATTTATTTTAACAGATTTCAAAAATTATTATCATCACTTTTTTCTTGAGTTTTTGAGTTTAAATTGAAACGTGAGTTTTACATGGTCGCTGAATTTAATGAAAACAAAACCATGTTTATTCAAGATAATAATCTTTTATTACTACGATAGAAATCTCTGCTCCTCGTATCAATGATTTTGATATCGTTATAATGGCTTGAATATTAGTACAATTAGATTTATATTTTGATTACATTCCACATTTTCTCAATACGTGAAAAAATATCTACACAAACACATGCTTAAATACTTTTCATAAATTTGTATTGCCCATAAAATTATTCAACATTTTTATGTTTATCGGACTTTTCTGTTTTTTAACTTTTTTCGTTTCTATAATCTTTCTATAAAAAACCAAAAAGATTATTTTTCTACCAAAAAGACGAGTTATTAACAAAATGTATCTTCGGGAACCTTCAACTGAAAAAGAATAATTTTCAATGAAATTATTAATCGCCACCAAAAAATACCGTGGTTAATTTGTTCGTAAAAATTTAATCCTTATCAAAAAAAAAGAGTTTTTAACTAAAGAGATGAATTTTCAACTAAAATAATCATTCTCAAAAAATAAATTTTCAACAAACGAGTTAAACACAACAAATGATATTTTTACTCGAAATATAAATTTTCTGAAATCAGAGTAGTTGAATTTTTAACTAAATATTTAAATTTTCTACCAAATAGGTTAGTTTTGAACTAAATAGTTTATTTTTCTATCAAAACAGATTAATTTACAACAAAACAGTTACATTTTAAGCCAAATAGGATAAATTTCCAACCGGAAGGATAATTTATGACTAAAAAAGATAAATTAAAAAAAAACATAAATATTTAACTAGAAGAGGTCAACTTAGATTGTTAGTTGGAAAAAATAGAGTCAAAAAAAAAGTAACTGCGTAACAAAACAGTTATATTTTAAACATAAGAGAACACTTTTAATCCAGAAAAATAAATTTTCTCAGAATGGTATGGTTGAATTTCCAACCAAGAAGCTGAATCTCAAAGAAATATGTAACTTTTCACAAACTAGTTTAACTTTTTATCTAGCAAAAAAAAAATGAATTTAGATCCAAGTAGTTAAAATCTTAGCCAAGAAGATAAATGTTTCAGCAAGAAGATTAATGTACTACCGAAGAAAACGACCAATTTGTTGAGTCCTTAACCGAACTAGAATAATTTAGACCCAATCAGTTGCATTAAAAAAAGAAATGAATTTCCAAATGAAATGACAAATTAACTAACAAAAAAATTTTCAACCAAAGATTTCAACCTGGACGATGATTTCTTAAGCCCGAAAAATTAATTTTCTAAACATGGAACATTTATATTTTTAACGAAGGAGATAAATATACATCCAGAAAGAAGACAATAAATGAATACATTTTTATTTTGTTGTATAGGGTAAAAACTGAAGGCAAGTTATTCATTGTGTGTGGATTTTTGCAGTCATTGCGTGGACTTTAGTGAAATCAACGTTATAAAAAAAGGTTATCGCCGATGACTATTATAGCTAGTAGGAGGGCATAGATTTATTAAATCTATATTGTTTATAAGACTGCAAATAAATAATACCTTGTCGAACGAGGAAACATCGCAATATTGAAAATAATTATTTTGTGCTAAAGATTAATATAATAATAAGAAGCAGGTATTAGGAATGCTAACAGAGGAAATTATACTGTTTATGGTAAAATTACGTTATGAAAAATATTTTATCGATAATATTTAAAAATTAATGGCTTGCAGATGAGCATAGATTTATGAAAAAAATATTTTCTGTATAAGGATGTTACGAGCGACCTAATCTCAATCCTCATCCCCATTACTTGGGCTATATGTGCTTCTAACATACGTGGGCCATAGTGCTGCGTCAAAGGCCTAAAGCATACTCAGTTTTCTCTTAGCCTTAGAGTAATAAAGACGTACTGAAGTGTTCTCCGCAATTCAGTTTTCAATACAAATGATCAAATCCTTATTTACCACGTTACATTTTGGCGATCCTGACAGGATCACCTTTTTGAATCCTTGCATTCTACGGAATCATCAAAAGGATTTCACATAAAAGTTTCATCATTGAGACGAATCCTGGAAATAAGAGAATTTCTACGGAAACTGAAAAGGTTAAAAAACTGCGGATATACCTACGGGTGACCCGATAATCCTAAAAAGCAAACAAACTTGAGTTAAAACTAGTTAGTAAATCAAGTAGCCGCTGTAACACGAAAAACTCTCGCTTATATGAAACTCACCGAACTGAACGAGGTCCGCAAACAGGCGAAGGAGGCAATGGCTAACCTACAAAGAAACAACGCAGCACACTAACGCAGTATAGCATCAGCGAGGAAAGTGATATGTTAGCACCTGGAACGCCTGCTTTCAGATAAGAAAAGAAGCAAGTCCACGGCCATCCACTCGATTTATCAATAGAAAGTAGCACAGCTGTGTAAGGATTCATTTCTCAAATTAGAAACTACATAAAGGTTATAAACAACGGTGTCATTACAAGCATGAGTTCTTCTCATCCGTTTCAGTTCGGAACGTCCTTTTAAGACAGAACCGGCAGGGAAAAGTTTCTGCCTACTCAAGATAAGACCGGCAAGGCAAAATTTAACAGCCAAAATAGGATAGTGAGTATACTCCTGGTGCTCCAAAGCGCTGCTATCTTTAGTAAAAACAAAACTGACTCGAAACTTTATGTGTACTCGCAGTAGAACGATTTCATGAAGTCAGAGTGTAAATAACAAAGTCCAAAGAACACACTTATACGTGAACGCGATCACACACGCGTCACTTGAAACAAACGTCGATAAAAGCACACATTTTACACTGGCATTTCAGCAGTTTTATAACGCAAGCATTTCAGATGATTAGGAAACGGAACAAGGATAGTACCTCAGATTTCGACTCCACATCGGCCAACGAAATGAAATCCACCCTCTCAAGAGTAACTATATCTGAGACTTGTTCGATTTATGGAGCCAAAGCCATTCTTCCTACTCCACGGACTGCAGAACAGATGCTGTTAGAAATTCTTCCTAAAATCAGGAATTTAAAAGTTTATGTAGAAACCCTTGCTTACGAAAATACAAAAAGAGTCAGAAAGATAGCTGCAATGGGACGAAAATCAGGATTGCAAGGATAAATAGAAACAGACTGCGAATGTATCTTAACGTCCGACAAAGAAAATGCGAGTATAAATTTTCATAATTTTTCTGAAACAAAGCTGGAGGAACGCAAGAAATGAAAGAAGACGAAACTAAAGCACACGCTCACAAACGACCAAGAGGGGGCTAAGCAAAATTTGTATAGCAGTAAAAGACGAAACGCACCTGAGCCTGAAAACATCTTTGGAAGTGAGCAAATGGCAAAGCAAAGTAAAAAAGAAAACCAGGATGAACTGTCAGACACCCGCAGGAGTGAATTAACAGTAGGGGAAAGAAGGAAGATAAAAAGCTACTCAGCCATCGACAAAGAATGCCTACGTCAACCAAAACACACTTCCATGGAAGAGAACCTATGAGAGCGGAAACGATAAAACAAGAAAGAAACCTATTCGATGTTAATGGCCCGGCTTGCGCCGCTATCAGAGCTATCAAGCCTCTAAATGGGCAAAACGATGCTAAAGTTAAAGAATTCATTAGGAAAGTTAAATAAAATGAGGCAACGGTGCATTCAACTAGATTTTCTGCTAGATTTTATACTG
>JAUELO010016817.1:0-11227 GCA_032357855.1 Amphibolips quercusostensackenii
GATGGGATGGGATGGGATGGGATGGGATGGGATGGGATGGGATGGGATGGGATGGGATGGGATGGGATGGGATGGCAAATTTCGATATCAAGGTTCAAATGACCCATAAGAGTGACTGATGGCTTCCGTCCGCTGTAGTGGTCAGTAAACGCAAATCTTTACTCCTTTTCTTTCATGAATATTGATTCTACATGCTACTTATACGTATTTCACATATTTTATTAGACGCTTCGGATTACTACGTTATCTGACATAGATCTGACATACATTTTTTTTTGAAAATTGTCTATCGTAGATATCTTTGAATCTTCACCTTTTGTGACGGCTTAAGTCAGAAAAATAGTTTTCACGTCGGTGTCTGTCTGTCATTGTCGGTCAAGCTATGCAAGGTACGAAAGAACAAATCAACAAAAATTGTTCTCCCAAAGAAAGATCTACAAATTTTTAATTAATCATGTTTTAATACAATACGTTGTTCTTTTTTTATTCCTAAAAAACAACATTAAGAATAATGAAGTTAAATTTCCGGACAAAAGACACAAGCTACGAAAAAATAATCTAACAAAAGTTGTTTACCTAAAAAAGAGATACAAATTTGTTATAAATAATTTTTTAATAAAACACGTAGTTTTAGTTCTAATTGTAAAGAATTATAATTAAACTTCAGGACAAACGATACAAGCTATGGAAAAAATTAGAAGACAAAAGTTGCTCATCTAATAGAAGAGCTAAAAATTTGTTATAAACTCTTATTATAAAGGTATATTAAAAATAGAAAATTAGCTTTTCGAAAAATCGAGACAAGCCTTAATTATATTTACACATTTGCTTCAAACTACTCTACGCTAGAAAGCGTAATTTCGCTTTAAATCGTAAAACATAAATTTGAAATATTACATTATATATTATATATATTACATTTTGAATTTGAATAATATGAATTTATTGTAGTAATACATTTTTTAGGGTAGCCGAGAATGAAATATAATGCAAAATAATAAAAAAAATTTAAATAATCAGGATAAAGAGAATTTGTACTTTATTCTGCAATATCTGTATAAGCAATCTCAGGTCAAAGTACAAAATTGAATGTTATATACATTTGAGATAATAGTGTTAAACATAATGTAAAAGAGTTAACATTTTAGGCAAAATCGAGAGCAAAGCACGAGATACGTGATGAGAATGTGTTCGTTAAAGGCGAAGTACCTGTAACAAAAGAGAATTCACAATCACCAAAGTACAGTTATCGATGCTTAGACTTTTAGTTTTAAAGGTCTTTGTACAAATGTCGAAGAAATACAAAAACCGAGCGATTTGGAGATGCAACAGCAAACGAACCTAATGTGCTAGAGTCTTGGTATAGGGCTTAGATTAACCTAGAAACCTTATCCTTTAAAATATAAATCACAAAAATTATGATGAATTTTTATTTTTTGTCCCGTTTTAAATTACAGTCGAACCTGGCTGTTAGACCCGATTTGGAGCTAAAAAAACAACTCGAGAGGTCCAGCGGAATGTAAACAGTCAAGGGCGTATGATGAACCATTTCCGATAGATTTTTCTATGTGGTAAAAAATATTTTGAGAATCTACATTTCTATTACGGGAAAATGTAAACTAAATATTTAAAGAAAATGAGGAAGAAAGTTTGCTGTTACAGGTTAAAATAAATGTTTTTTCTGTTAACGTACTTGAAACGTTTGCGAACCGTTCGGCATTTCGTTCAATGTGAGAGCTTCCTTTCGAATGATCGGCCCGGATACTAAACCATCTCTGTCGCTTGCTTGCCTAAACTACTCGAAGGCAGCACATCACTATTTTTTCACGAAACACCTTGCAAATCATTTGGAATCTTTTCAAATTTCTTATTATTGTTGAAATTCTTTTAAAATTATTAAGTTTTTTATTCAATGATTCTATTTTTTGGAACTATCATTAAATCCTGAAAAATAAAAAAAATCCCTTAAAAAAGTTCAAAATTATTTTTTGATAATATTGGGTGTCTTGTGAAATCTTTTTTAATATTCTGATGAAATTAAATTTTCAGAATAAAAAGTCATCAAGAATTTTTTCAGTAATCTTAAAAAAAATGTTTACTATCTTAAGACCTTTCAAAATTCTTAAAAAGCTTTAAAATTTATTTTAAAATCTTCAAAATTCTATATTTTGCTTTGATAATTTTTTTAAATCTTTCTAAGTTTAAAATTATGTTTAAATCTTTTGAAAACTTCTGAATATCACTTAAACTTACTCAATTTTTTACTAAATGAGTTATTTATAAAAAAAAGTCAACAATTTTACTTACAAATGAAAATTGTTTGCATAGAAGAATTAAAATTGTAACGCTTAAAGTTTAAATTTAGCTGACTGTCGTAGCCTGAGTTGTAACCAGAAGCTATACATTTATATCCCAGGGGCGATGCACAGGGCTGTTTAAAATTGATAATCCGAAAACAATATATTACGCGGAAATTTAAATTGTTCAGAATTAGCTAATTTGAAATCACAAGCGTTAATAAAATTTTTAAGCTGTCAACATAATAAAGCATTCCATGTAATAAATTAGCCGTGGGGTTAAGTTGTCAGGGATAAATTGCGTTTTGATGCATCATAGACATAGGTGTTAGATAATTCAAATCCCACTGCAGAATTTCTTGCGATTTTTCATAGGGTTAAAAGCGTGCGATAATATATGTAAATATGTGCAAGGTTTGTGTGGCTGTCTGAAAATAAATATAACTTGAGCGTTAAAACGGTTCAGAATATAAACTTAATTTATAATTGTGAATTTCAATAAAAGCGGGTTAAACAGAAAATAAATACGCTCCTGCGATTAAATTGCAAATTGCTGGGCGAAAGAGTTATATAGCCAACATGAACCGCTACGTGAAACAGGTACCGTTGCGTGCGCAACCAGTCTTTTAAGTAGGGATGGACAAGTCGACGAGACCGGGAGTTCGATGATAACGAGAGAACGCACGGGCAGTCGACGCCAAGCTGCGAACAGAAAACCTTATTTGGCTAGCGACTCTCGACGAACCAAAAATTACGCGACGAGAAGGATATTCGCATTTAGGATGAATGGTCAGGAGTTACCTAAGGGATAGTTCGAGAAGAAGAAAAGGCTAAAACTACAAAAATTAATGAGCATTATGACTCATAAAGAATTAGAATAAATAAAAAAAAGGAAATTGGTGGAAGTTTAAAATTTTATACCTTCACAGACTTATGGGATTATCACAGAGATTGGTTGACAAAAGTCTGAAATGAAAGGCTACACGATCGTTCTCAAGCAACTCATAGGAAGATGAGAACCTAAGAACGCTAATTTATCCGACTTGTATCAATTGTAACCATGGGGATAATTGTGAAATGTCAAGACACTTCCGATTATTGATTTGGGACACAAATTTTTGCCTGAACAAATCTTCAATTAAAAATTGAATAAGCAACCCGTTTCACTCAGGAACTTATACAATCAAATTTAGAGGCATTAATTTATTTAAAGTCAATTTCCAAATGAATGACCGAATGTCTTGAGAATTAGCATCCCTGAATCTTAGAAATAAAACATAAAGATTTCCAATATGGATCAGTGATTTTATTTATTCAAGGTAAAGAGGATTAAAAGGTAGCTAGTCTTTAAAATTGACAGTGATTGAGGTTTTGAAGATGAGAACAATTAACGCTAATCAAAATCAAAGATAGGAGAATGATCCAAAATTCTGGAGTGGCCAACATTGTTCCAGAGTTGGCCCAGAATGGCGGTTCATTCTTAGGAACTTTTTGAACATTATGCATTCCAGCTTTTTCTTAGGGAGGAAAATTTCAGCAGATGATAAGTTATGTTAAGTATTGAGGAATCTCTATTAATGTACAAAAAAAATCCGATGCTCAATTCTCTTCTCGCTTCTGGGGTCCTGTTCCTTCTCTTTTATTAAAGTAAGATCCTTTGGAATCAACTTAATTGTTTAAGGGTAATAAATAGCTGGAGCAACAATGATTACCATAGATGCAACGATAGACCCTGGATTTAGTAATAATTACATCTTAAGGGAATTCTTATTAGCAATTATTTCAAAATCAATGTGTTGAAAATTGAGAGAGCCGAATTACAAGTTAATGCAGACTGGCAACCTAAAATTGTAGAAAAAGTTTCTTTCTTTCTAATTGTAAATACTAAGTCATTACGTTGCAGGTTTGTTGTCCTTCCAGGATTGGTGCTGACGTGCATACTCGGTACTAACTTCCTGACGAGAGCACAGTAAGTTGTCGATAGATACGAGTTATCTTGGATTAATTCTTTGAGTGAGAAAAATCGATAAAATTAAATTTAAAAAGAAAAGTTATTAGAAGCTAGAAATTAATAAGAGGATTATCCTGAATCCAGAAGTCTACTAAAATTAGCAAAGAAATGCTACTTTAAATGTTTAATATTGTTAATGGATAGAAATAATGTTACAGCGTGAGTCTATGTGAATAACAACAACATGATGAAGTAGAACCTCGAAATAATTTCTTTCAATTTGGCAACACTGTCTTATAAAAACTTGCTAAGAGTCATTAAAAGTTTCATTGACTCGCTTGATTAAATTTTCATGATAGGACAGTCAATCAAAATTTCATTCACTGTCTTAGAAGCATTAATGAATGAGTGTTTCAAGAAATCTATTCCTCTGGTCTTTTCGTCCCGTCTCACATATTTTTAATTGATTTACTAATTCAATAAAAATAATCGTAGTGATATTGAATATCTTTTATGCTTAAATGTGGATTATAATTATACCTCAAACAAAAATGTTTTCAAACTGATAAAAAAGTTTGTTAAATATCGGCAGTTTGTATATTGTATAAGAAATGACCAACCAAACATTTTCTACAAAAGAAATTAATTTTTGTTTAAGAGTGTATCGTTCTAATGCATGATTTCTTAAACCCGATCAATATTTGGTTTTTTTGCCCTACTGAAAGTCTGCTATTAAAGTCTGACGCTAAGTTGAAAAGCCATAAAAATTGTAAATCTTAAGGTGAATTGTCAAATAACGAATTGCTGCATTTTTATGTGGCTGAGATATTTCTGTCAAGAGATTGCATAAGTAGGAAATTAATTTCTTTAATAATTGAAAATAGAAGATGAATATACTGCAATTAACATTACACTTGATTTAATTATAGATATTATATTTGGCAATAGGATTAGGAAAAGCCACTAAAATGAAACGCCGAATGCCAAACATGGTCGTCATTTTTTTTAAATAATGGAACCTTATAAAGAATATCGCGATAAGAGTCTAATTAATGTATATTTTTGAAACTAATCGCTATCTCATTCGTCATTTTGTGCAATTTGTATTTCATTACTCTGCTTCTTCCACACAAAAGTTAAAAAAATTCTTTTGATTTATGACAATATCATTTAAAATCTAGAATGATATCAAGCGTTAATGTACAACTGTATTTAAAATTGAATGCTGACTAGAAAACTTATGATGTTCGTTGAAACTTTCTTTGCAAATATTAAAAAGTTTTAGGTGGATTTAAAAAATAAATAAATCTTTTTTTGAAATTTCTCTTGCAGTTTTTTTATAATTCTCTATAATGTAACAAGACATATTATATTCGAAATATGTTGAAGAACAAATATGGTAAAAATGATCAAAAATTTAAGTACATGATATATATTGAGAATTTTGTACTGTTTCTCAATATAATTATTCAGTATAGGTCTTGATTAGTTTTTCCTTTCATAAAACATCCATTTTCTTAAGAAAATTCACTCAAAAAGCATTAATTCTCCTAGATTTGACAAAAGTAATTCTAGTTGATTTCATAAAAGGACCACCCTACCGCCAGTACTGCCCATGTATGACCTTGAATTTATTTATTCGGGTATCTCGACAGGGCGTATATTTTCTGGCCCGAATGATTCGTAAAACAGCTCATTCAGAGGATCCTCTATCAATATTGGTACAGTCACGTTGGCAATATTGCCATCTATGCGTATTTTAACTCTTCCTGTCTGATTTTGAATTACACCCCTGGTAGTCCTGATTGGAAACAAATCTCCGTGTATGATTATTCCAATGATATACTGTTGACCCATCTCCTTATGTGTTCCGGCATACAAAGTACCTGCTCTTAGCTGTCCTTGTAGAGGTACAAAACCATTGAAATTGTGAAGATCAAGTAAAATGGGTGTTGGATGAACTGCGTCCTCTTTATGTGGATGAGCTAATTCTGTAAAAAGAAAGCATAAGTAGAAAATTAATTGTTTTTTAAATATTTGAATAAATTCAGTGAAATATAGATCTTATTTTACAAGCATGAAATAATAATTACTAGATTAGAAAAATTATCAGAAATTGCGTATGAAAAAGATATATTTTTAAATGATTTTGATAGGAAATATATCGTCGACCGGTGTCATTATGGATTGAAAATTGCGAACTTTTCAGATTGCGGCTTAACTAAAAATCAGGTGATGTACTTAATTTTTGTGCACCAAATATAATTGTTTTTAAGAGTTTGGTAATAATATCCTGTAAATATTCTAATGTTGTAAAAACTTTTCGGATCAATGTGTCTTAGTGCAAAATTTTAAAACTTCCTTGTAGGCGCTGAAACAAATTGAAATCTTTGTGATCCATAATTGCCTGTGTTGATTCATAGTTACTTTAGTTGGTGGTACTATAATTAATATTATACATTGAATTATATATATCATATTTACCAACAGGCTTAGGAATAGCGACTAGAATAAAACTGAGAATACCACACACGGTTCTCATTTTCGTAAAAGGGAGGAGACGTATGAAGAATATCACTAAAAATGTAACGAATAGTCTGCAAAGCGTCTCAGTACATATTACACAATTCGCTGTCTCATGCGTCATTTTTAATTATTTGTATTTCATTAATTCAGATTTATGACCTTGTTACCTAAAATTTACAGGCACAAAAATGTCTTGGTTATTATGCAATGGAATTCACTATTTGCCTTAAGACATGATAACACTTTATTTTCATTTCAAATAGAATACTGACATAAAAAAATTTTAAATATCAGGAAAATTAAAAAAATATAAAATAAAACCATAGCGAACGAACCTGATGTGCTACAGACTTGGTGCAGATTGCTTAGATTGTTAAGATTTCCTATTTTATATCGACGCCCTAAAGTGGCAATTCATCCAAGGCGCAAACGGAAACGTAATGCTTAGCTACCGTGAATTGTTCCAACAAATTCTTCAAATAAACATAATCAAGAACAAATCATTCTCTTAAAAGATGAACCAAGGATACGAATGAGCACTACGTCCTTCATAGAGAGAATAAAGATTAGACTTTTATAAATAAAGTTTAAAAATAAGTTATATTTTTTTAATTTCAAACTGCTAAAGGCAACATTTGTTTTCAATTATATTAAGTTATTCACAAATCACTGAATTCGCTCGTAAACACAAAAAATTAAAAAATAATACTTACCCAATCACGTTTTAATGATTAAAAGTCAGAGTTTTAGGCACTTCTGTTGTAAAATTGTTGTATTTTTAAGGCATAATTTTAATAAGCAGGTCTCCAAATTTTTTATTGTTTATCTCTGAACATTAAAAATTTAAAAGCGTACAATTTCAGATGCAAAACTTTCTTTTTAATTTATTTGAATTCAATATTAAATAAATTGTTTTCGAATTATCTAACTATAAATTATTATATATATATATGATATAATATATATTATATATTATATATAATATATAATAATATAATATAATATCCATATATATATAATCTATCTATCTATCTAAGAATCTTTTGTACGAATAACCCTTTTTGGAGTTTGATCAAGACCAACTTAATGGAAAATTCCTTAAAACTATCAGTTAATGTCAAATTTAGTGGTATGTTTAAAATATTTTTCAACTGTTTTTGATTCACTTAAATTCTTATGAATTTTATTGAACTCTTTTTATTTGTATTGTATTATTTTAAATTCACGACAATTTTATCTGCATCATTGGATTTTTCTAAACATTTTCTTCAACTCACTTATATTCTTTTACATATTTCCTGAATTCAATTTGCTCGCAATTTGCATAGTTTAACTGAAATTTTTTTTAGTTTTAATATTCTGTTCAATTCACTTGAATTTTTAAGAATGTTATCAAATTATATTTGATCCACTTGTATTTTTTTTAATTTACTTTAATTTCAAGGAAATCGTTAAAATTCACCTAGCAGTCTACACTAATAAAAATCATTTATTACGCAATGGGAAAGCCACTACCTCTGGAAGACATTATGGAAGTTTATTCTTCCAAGAACACAATTTTAAACACTGGTGTTTAGAATAGAAGGCTGAAAGAAGTGAGCAGTAATAATGAGAAAGTAAAAAAATATATTGAAGTTTATTTAACCTTTTTCACAAGTATCAAAAAGTTTTGCGTGAATTTCAAAAAGTAAAGAAACTTTTTTTTGCAAATAATTTTCACAGACTTATTATTTTTTTTCTACACTTGTTCTTGGGTTTTATTCGGGCTTTGATCACCAGCCACGGACTAATTCAAGTGCCTCATGAGATGAGAATGTTATTAATAATTAAACAAGATGTTTGAAATCTTTTGCGATAATGTTCCGGGCACGAAATTAGGAGCATGGTGTTGTTCGGAGTCAGCTTTACACAGCTGTTGTCCTTAAAAAGCGGCCACGAGGGCTGAAAGTGACAAGAATTACCTCTGGATGCTTTTTCAGAGCTACCTTTTGTTACTTTCTAGGATTTTAGTCGCTTGCTCCCTGATGGTCTAGAAAGTTTCTTACAGTGCGACTGGTGTTGAGTGAAGCCGCCTTCTGAGCTGCTGACAGTACCATACTGAGTCCTAAAAGTTCAAGATATTTAGTATATCTTGCATGCACATTTGCTTGCAAATTATTTTTACAGTCTAATTTTTTTTTTCTAAGCTTGTTCTCGGGTCTTACCCGGTTTTTGATCATCGGCCACGGACTGAGTCAAGTGCCTAATAAGATGAGGATGTTATGAATTAATTAAATACGATGTTTGAAATCTTTTACTTTTTGACTCTACTGCGTTTTAAATATCTCTTTGGTTTTCACCCATTTGCAAGTTTTTTTATGTTTATGAGCTTGCGTCAAAGCACCAGCATCTATGGTGACCATATCTTCACTGATTCATGAGTTTTTACAACATACTTTTTGTTCTTCTGTTAGAATGTCATTTCATCGCAGTGAGAATATACCTCATCTGCAATTATGGCTGTAAGGCATTTATTAATTGTTGGTGTTCTATAATCTTCTCAAAACATCTCGCCAAAGCAGAATGCAAACTGGTCAGGTACTTATTCCAGAAGTTTTACACCCTGTCCGGACCTAGAGCTTTTCGGGTACTTACCCTTCTTAAAACTGCTAAAAAATCTAAAGCTGTGATATTAGTCAGCTCCATTTCAGGGTTGTTGTTCGTTCTGGTCTTCTCGAGTTGAAACCAGGCAATATCTTAATTTCTTATGTTTGTTTTTTCCCAAATACTGGACCAGTAGTTAGTCATATCTTTAAATTGAGTAAGTTCGGCATCTTGCTGGTTATTTCGCTTTACACAGAGTTCACGATAGAATATTTTTTCAGCTGCCTGAAAGGTTTGATTTTGTTGCCTTCTTGCACTACTTTTTTTATACCGACGCAGTCTAGCAGTGAGAACATTAAATCTCTGCCGCTGGGAGTCTATAATCTCATCCAATATTGCTGGTGTCAATGTCTTGAGGTTCCGAGGCTGGATGATTTTATTGGCATGATGAGTAACGCTACTTTTAACCCAACAAATAAATAGAAATAAATAAAGATAGAATTTGGGTAGTCTCTTTCAATAGCGCACATTGGACCCTAATCCAAAGAAATCAAACTAAGTTGAATAGACAATTTAAAATAACTTTTTAAATAAGCCGTTTCGACATTAAATATAAGGAAGATTTTGGGGGCCAGTCCTTTCTTAACAAAGTATCCGAAAGATAGGATAATCCAAAATATAAGCAGAAGGTAAAAGACAATAAGTTATCTAAAGATAAGATGATCCAGAATAATCCAAAATAGTAAAAGGTACCATCAAGCAATAAGATTAAAGGCTTAGTAAAAGCAAAGATTAAAGATTAAAACAAAAGGCATTAAAGCCTACGAATTCCAGTTGACAACAAGAACATTCATAGAGATAATACAATAAAACAATTAAAAACCGAAAAAACTATTTTATTATAATGAACTATAATAAACTATCGTGAAAGCATTTAATCTATTATTCATGAAGATAATAATTTAGTCGAAGTTGACTATTCCCGTGTTGAGTTTCATAGTAACCGTCTCGATCTGTCCTCCCCAAGGACGTGCCTTAGATCTCGGATGACCCAAGATAATTTTTGTTATTCTTTTCATTCTTTATTAACAGAACTGTGTGTCCTGACACAGATGTAAAAAAAGATTGTCGATGAGAAAATTAATCCATTATGTCCTTGTGGGTATTTTTGTCTATCCTCCCCTGGATGCCAAAAGGATTAGCGATACAAAATCCAGGAAATTGCGTAGGGATCGTGGATGCAAAGATCTGATAAAGGCGAGATGGTGATGGATCTTTATCGATCATTTGCCTGGCTGGCAAAAATCTGCATGGCTCTCGCTCGAGACCGCGGAATTAAAAAATTACGTGCAAAATAAAAACAGCCCTATATCCTCAAAATAAACATAACAATCGTATACCATAGAATAAAAAAATTATAAGATATAACATAACATAAAACGCAAATATTTTCGCTGGCCGCCTGTTTGATTAGTAAGGTCTGTCTGACCGTCTCGCAGATCACTATCACCACCGTCCCGCATGCTGTAGTCCCTAGCGGTGGCTCCAGGTTCGCAGCGACGATCCTCGGGATGTGCCATACGTTTTAATATATTGAATATGCTCTCCATGGCAATTGATAGGCTTATTTTTAAGCCAACTTCACAGGATCTTGGCATTTTACAAGGGTTGGTAGCTCTAAAAAAGTATTTAGAGGTGCAGGCTTCACCTTCGATAATCCCGTCTGCCGCGCAAGGTCATCTGCGGCTAGAGACCAGACTCTAAAAAATAGTGTTGTACAATGGCATCTCGCTTGAATTCCCCACTCTTGCTTACCTTTTAGAACAGAAGGAGCAGGAGTTGATGACATACACGTTCTGGTTGCATCGGG
>JAUELO010016824.1:0-11227 GCA_032357855.1 Amphibolips quercusostensackenii
AATTATATGTCATGTTATATAAGTGTCTATTCGCCAGAAATTATTAGTATTTTTGATAAAAAATCATTAAATTCCAAAGAATTTTTACCATTTTTCAAATAACTTTTTATTAGGTTTTTTTCTAAAGTAATTTATAACACAAAAGAGGAATACTTGTGATGACTAGAATGACAATATTAAAATCTTATTGTATATTTATTTCGCGTTACTTAAAATTATAAATTTCTAAAAAATATATGGTTACACATGTTAGCTGCAGCGATTCAATTTCTCAATTTTCTTTTCCTGAATAGTTAAATGAGACTGTACTACTCTATGCAGCTCTCTCATGTCCTAGATTAGTTCTATGATAATATTTCCTTAGTTAATCTGCTGTCTTGTTTTATAATTATGAACATTAGTTCCAACTTCAATTTTATTTTCTGTCTTTATAAGATCGTTTGTCATTTGTATGACCATTTGAGTTTATTGTATTAGTATAACATTTAACTATATCGGAACCTGTATTTAATAGATAAATATTTACATCACCATATGTAACTCTATTTTATTTTATCGATATCGAAACATCCGAATATACACTCGCCTTACAATATTGTCACGAGCAGTTCATAAAATACAAACGTACCTTAAAAAAATTGTAATCCCCTCTTTCTTCTTACAGATTTAAGTTCACAATTTGATTGTTTACCTAACGGCGCCCCTATTCCTGGCATTTCTTTTGGTGGGCCTTCTTCTTCTCAGATGAATAATTCACCGGAAAAGACTCGTCATTCCAGGTCCAGGTCTCCTCTTGAAAGGTTTCTTGCTCTTCCAACAAGGCTTCCTACTTTTGGCGGAGTGGGGTGTGGACTAGAACAACTTAGATTCATTCGTCTTATTTCCCGCGTAAATCCATACCGGATATTTGAACTTCAAAGATACACTTTTCCTGCAAATAAGACACTTTTATTGAGACTAGCAGATAATCATTATGCGCATATTCCGACGCAAGAACAAATTGTAATATCAACAACGGATGGTGACGTCTTTGCTATACTGGAGACTCATAACGTTCTTACTGGAATGTATACAAATGATCATGGCCATATAAGACGGGCAAAAATAAACATAGCAAGCGGCAAGGTTACAGCACTGACTGTAAAAGAAGTCACTGAAACGCCAGTAGGTGCCCGCCGCACAATTGCAGGGTGTTTTGTAGTGCACAATGTAAACCACAATACTGTACGACATTAATTTGAAAATTGTGGAACTAAAATATAATGCTTACTATCTGAAGTCAGAAGAAAATGTTTTATGTAACTGGTAATTACATTAAAAGGTCTTTGTATTACATTTCTCAAGACTTAAATTTTTTGGCAATATTTCAGTCAGCCTTTTTATATGTCACACACACATGCACGCACAGGGTATTTCAGACTCAAGTATCCGGAACTATATAGCTGTAGAAAAAAAGCAAAATAAATAGAAAATTCCTTTCACAAGAATCAGTTGAAGTTTCAGTTTTTGAGTTGTAAAATATTTCAACTGGACCAATCAGGAACGTGGTATTAACGGTCGTGCGGAAGTTCGAAGCTTAGGTAGTCACATCCGTTACTTCTCCACTACTTCCACCTTGTCGCTCGCTTTAATGTAGACCGGCGCGCTACGACGGCAAGAGAGCGCGGCACTGCTTGCCTTCTTTGAGTAAAAAAAACAGATTCTCACGATAGCAGTAATATTAATTACAATTTAAATTAAAAAAGTATTATAAATATTAGTATGTCAAGTATAATAAATATTGATATGGCAAAAGAATGAATGATATTTTCTTTATGAATCAAAATCTTATGACCTGATGCTGGCATCAAAAACCAATTATATTCTTTTACGATAAAATCTGCAGTGTTGGTAGCAATATCATAAAAGCGTTCGCGATGAATCGCCATTCTGTTAGCTAAGACTTGCAGAATGATATACAAGTTTTTGAGTCACCCATTGCTTAAACGAGTTATCTTGGATATTGGGTCGGAATTCTTAAAGAATTTTCTGGTCGTTTCTCCGTTGTTCGTAGAACCGCTTCCCTGCTTCACTACATCCACGATGAGCCTAGCTGAGTTTGAATTTCATTTTGGATGTACACCTTTCTTTTACTTAATATCTTTTATATGTTTATTTAATCCACAGGCCCACTGTTTAAATAATCAACGATACGCAATATAAAGGACACATTCCATACATCGAATACTTGCATGCCACGTCTGCAGTTCATATTGAAATACACCCGCATTTTCTTGTCTCATTCTTACTGTATCAAGCTTGTTTATTTCCTTAGGTTTTGCTTCACAGACATCACAGGAAGAAGAAGCAGTAGTTTAAGTAACGGCTTCGCATACTGTTCAATCAATCATCGGGCAAATGAATTCATGCTCCACATAATATTTTCTGCCATTCAACTCAACTTTACTTGACGTTAATCATTTTATTTGAGATTCAATATTTCAAAGCTCAGTAAGAACTTTATTTGTCGTTGCTGCTGCATACTAGAAAATATTGGGAGATAATTTTTAGGCGAAGAAGGTCAAAGATTCTGCCAGATTGGTGTATGCAAGGTTCGTTTATATTCTTAAGGCAGAAAGGAACCGTTGATGCCAAGAAAACACTTGATGTATTACGCTCCTTAAAACTTTTCCATTTGTGTTGGTGAGGATTTATTCCAGAAGTGCTATCACAGCCGTATTTTATTGTCAGTTTCAACTTCTTGGCATTTTCAGGCGGTAGAACAGTTTCAGCTTTTAATAATCTCTTTGTAGTATGGTCTAGAAGTTCTTGTAGTTGGATAGTAGCATCTGTCTCATTAATTTCAATCACAGGTAATTTCAAGTCCATAACAAAGAGTAAGTGCTTCATCGTCTGTAAAAGGCATCGGTAGTACACCGGTGGCCTATGATGCTTCAAATTCCATATTGGCAGCGTTTTCACTTGATAAACCTCTCCTGATAATGTCAGCCACAGTAGCGTAACCTACAGTTTGTAAACTTCCGTTCAAATTAAGTTCAGTTTCATGATCAAAGTTTTGTATTGTAGGCTAAAAATTGATTTGTCCATGGGCTCTTTTTCCGCCCTACTGTGCGTTGTAGTACTCGTTGAATCGTCCTAGTAAACTTATAGCATGAGCTATGTCTGGTCGTGTAGAAGGGTCCAAATACATTAATGTACCCACTAGGTTGCAAAATGAAATCTTCAAGATTTTTCTTTTCTCGTTCTGATTTTTTTAACTCATTTCTTTAAAGAGTTTTATAGACGAGTTGATGGGTGTAGAATCGGGTTTGCAATCTCCCATACTAAATTTTGTTAGGATATCGTGAAGGTATTTATTTTGGGTCATTTTTATTTCTTTTTTATATGAATCTTGATAGAATTCAATAAGAAGGCAATAGTTATGTTCAACAAGGTCTTTCATCTCAAAATACTTTGCGAGACCTTTCTTACTTCTTATATTTTGCTGTTGTTGTCGTTGTTGTTGTTAATGTTGTTGTTATTGTTGTTGTTGTTGTCTGATGCTAGCATTACCTCATTGCCGAAAATTACAACTAGTGTAACTTGCCCATTATATTCACGAACGTAAACACATGCATCTAAGGTTAGTGGTTTTATATCTAGTTCTTTTAGCTTCAGGGCAAGATTCTTATACCACTGGCGCTGCTTTTTTTAAATTTAATTAAAGCCAATTGATAAATTATTAAATAGTTGAAGATTCAACCATTTGTTTAAACATTCTATTATGTTGTTGAAAATTCATAAATTTTAGTGGAAAGTTATTCTTTTTGATTCAAACTTCGAACAAGTCTACTTTAAGAGCAGTAATCTACCATGATTTTATGTAATCCAAAGTATTTGGATTACATCCTATGCATTCTGAAGTAATTTTAGATAACCCATAGTAATGTTGTACCTAGGGTTTTTTGGGTAATAGGTAGAAAGAGTAATAGGGTCATTTTTGTGTATCAAAGGTTATTTGATATAATTTGTCGTAAACCACTGAAACTTGTGAAGATTTTCAAGTTTTCGTCCGCCTAAATTAGAGATAAGCTTTAAATTTTGTCATGCATATTTTCTGTAAAAATATCAAAAAAGTTCTAAATATTTCTTTAAAACTTTGCACGTGATATCTTCTCTAAAATAAGTCATAAATATAAAGGTATTAGTACCACCTGCGCTAACGTTGTACATAATCTCCGACGATTGTGAATATAAATTTGAATAACAGTTTTCAAGAATGTTGTAACAATTTTTTTTCTAAAAACTGTCTAATTCAATGTAAATATTTCAGAATTATAAGCTGAAAGATTATATTGCACGAGACGTCAACCATTGAAAATATATGGCCACTATATATGTGGCCACCTATCTCACGTTCGTAAGACGTGGCCATAGGTGTGATTTATCGTAGATCTACTGAAAGCTAGTGTCATTTTCATAGATAGTTCTTGCGTCTGGTGGGACCCTGCGGTGTTTTCACAACCTTTTTTTTAAGATATATTAATTTATTAATCAGTCTCTTATCTACTTGTTGCAAATGACGGTCGTTTATACTCTGATCTTTACTATCTTAATCATTCTAATTTCTATTGGTAAATATAATACGTAATGGGTAAGAGTGTTTTTTTTCGACGAAAATGAACACTTTCTTAAAAACTAAACTATTTTCATAAAAAGTGATTTTTGGTCCGAATGATTTTGTTGGTCATTCGTCTATTTAGGCAAAAAATTAATCTTCTATTGTAAAAAAGTACAATTTTTTTTGGCATGAGAAATCGTTATATTATTTAAAAAACTAAAAATCGTAGAGCATATTGTTTTTTTATCTAAATAGAGGAGATAAATAATTTTATTTTGTTGTATTTACAATTTTTTAAATTATATTTATTGGAATTTATTACTCCATATACGCGGTGGCAAGTTAGTCTTTTTATAAAATAACTCAGATAGTTATATAGTGAAACTCCTATCTATTACACTAACTGTCGCTTATTACACAATTCGCTAGCAGTTCATTAACTGTCTAGCTATTTCATAAGACATTGAATTATTCTAAGTGCCTGCAAAATATACACTTGCCTCAGAATATTGCCACAAGGGGTTCATGAAATACCGAAGTTCTTTAAAAGAATTTTAATCCTCTATTTCTTGTTCCAGATTCAAGTTCACAGTTTGATTTTCTACCTAATGGTGTTGCTATTCCTGGCGTTCCTTGTGGCGGATCTTCCTCTTCTTCTTCTGAAAGAAATTATTCACCAGAGAGCACTATTCCTACTACGGAGCCTCTTTTACGTGTTAGGTCTAGGTCTCCTCCTGCCAGCACCATGGTTCCTCCTACAAGGCTTCCTTCTGCAGACGGATTAGGATGCGGATTAGATCTATTAAGATTTATTCGGATCATTCCTATTGCGAATCCGCACCGGATATTCGAACTTCAGAGATACACTTTTCCGCCAAACAAAGGACTTCAAAGAAAAAATGGAAGATCTACGTTTACGCCTATAACAACCCAAAAACAAATTGTAGCATCAACATCCAATGGTGAAGTATTTGCTATATTAGAGACTCATGATGTTCTTGCTGGAATTTATAAATATGATGGTCGCAGTCACCATAAAAAACGGTCGAAAGTAAACATGGCAAGCGGTAAGGTTACATTCATGACCATAGAAGAAATAACTGACACTCCAGTAGGTGCCCGCCGCCCAATCTCAGGGTGTTTTAGAGTGCGCAATGTGAACCACGATCCTCTACACCACTAATTTTAAAAAAAACGTAAAAATAAATATAATGTTTTTGATCTGACGTCAAATAAAATTGTTTTATGTAACTTATAATTACATAAAAAAGTCCATGTGCTACAATTCCCGAGGCATCAATCTTTTTTCAATATCCCAGTCTGTCTTTTATATGTCATACATATATATCATTAAAAGTGGGTCACAAGGCCAACTGCGAAATCTCACCTGAAGCAAGTGCTATTCTAGAAAATTTCACAAGCTCCCGGCGAAGTTGCAATAACGTTTCAGCTGTAATCACGTATCACATTCGTGAGATAGGTAGTTGAAGTCTGCTGTGGACTGAATACGACGATCCGGCAAAAGTCTCGTGTACTATGAAGAGATAAAGTGATGAGAGAATGATCGCCATCTGCACTTCCGCAACAAGTGCCTAAGCAGCTGACACGCAGAGATGCCTTTTAGGCTATTAACCAGTTAAATAACTCTTGTAAGCGGCACAGTTTTTCAACAGTTAGTGCGAAAAGTGCAAGAGCTCTTGATGTTTCTCGCGCCACAGAGCATGCAGTCCTGCCATGCAACCTTTGCGCGTGTGTTTGTGTGTGCGCATTCGTGCGTGTGTGTAAACCACATCCAGTTTTATCCGGTTTCTGTATAAGCAGAGATGGATACAATAGAAGGTCCCTGTACCAAGGGTTGCTGCTGTATACGACCAAAAAGTAAACAAAATGTCTTTAACAACGATTCCAGGCAGGGAACCGAAGAAAAAAATCTCAAGCCAAGGCATAAACAAACGTGCCAAAGGCTGCATAGTAATAAGAAGTCGTGTCTTAAACGGTGCTTCGGGGATGAGGTACGATCTCCATGAGTATAAAGTCTGAGTCTTACATGCAGGGCTCTGCGAGAGCGGCCAGACCTTCACCCTGACTGCTCGAGGGAATAGCAGTGATAACACCAAATATATTTGTAAGTGAAGTTCAAAGCAAGTGAACGTGATGGACTCCTGACAATGGGTAAGGCAGCAATGCCGAATACTCTAGAGTCGACGGAGCTAATCAAAAGAGTCAATACGATAGACCGGTGAAATCTATATACTTCTATGTTGGCGGGTCGACTGAAGGGTGGCCTGCTGGAGTGCTACGATACCAGTATGACCCTTGAGAAAACAGGTTACATAGTGCGACTGCATGCTCTGCTGTGTAAGAAACACCCAGATTTCTTGCACTTTTCGCACCAACTGCTGCAAAACAGTACTAATAACTTTCGGGAAAGAGGTTATATAAGCGGAGCACCTACTTTACCGCAGGTAGAACAAGACAGCAGCAGAGTAAGAAAGCCGACGCTATAACCAACCAGAAGCAGGCATCCAATAGTAGAAGAGCGATGCTTTAAGATCAAGAGAAAAATCAACATCCAGGTTCCTCTTAAGCCTTAAGATATAGCTAAACTGGATGATGAGTTTTTTAGAGGTTTTCCGTCAGAGTCTGGCCTCTAGACTATTAATTGTTGTATGAATGATGCACTGCCATCTTTGGTGGTTGCAAAGACAGTTTGCGCGCAAACTACGGATCCTTCATCACACACTATACAAATCAAAGCTGCTGACCTTCAGTTAGTATATTAATAATAGAATACGAGTGCTGTCTGAAGCTTGGAGAAGGAAAGAGATGGGTCAGAGAAAGTAAGCAATATTTTTTTCATCCATCTCGTCTCTTCCAAGAATTTTCAGTTACTAGATTTGCCATAAGCCCTTCGGTTCGATTTTATAAGGAATCGAATGTGAAGGCCGTATGTTGTTACCGCCGTGTAGTTGACTCTGCGTTCTCACCTCATCTATTCTCCGCAATAATATTCAAAACTACTATGCATATATTCTTTGAAGAGAGCTTTCTAAATAGGTATAACGCGCTTCCTTTTTAAGATTAACTCGTAGATATTCAAAGTCTATTACAGCAAATAAATAAAAATTTTAAAGAATGTTGAATGAACCTTATATTTTTATTTAAATTTTGTATATATATATATATATATATGTTCCACAATAATTTAATTTAAAAAAACGAATTGAATTAACCAAAGTTCTTAAACTTACCAGTTAATATTGACCTGGCAAAGTCTTGGTTATCCATTAAATCTGTCTGTAGAATTTTTCGAATGTGTCTGAATTTCTTGTCCAACCAGCTGTTTTACTAATAAGGCCTTAATCAACTTCTAGCCGCTTGGCGGACGTAGTAGCTGCATCTTGCGTACTGTGAGCTAAGAATGTATGTGTATTAATGCCACTATTTGTCATGATTTTTTTTTTCCCAATGACTTTAGGTCTTCAAAGAAACTGCGTGAAAAGTCTTGCGAAAAAAAAAAAAATAATTCCTTTACAGAGTTGCGCATTTCTTCTGATTTCTGTACATAACATTGTACAGCAGAAGCTGCGCAAATCTTAATTGATAAGGAAAAAGAGAAAACTAAGATGGGTTGTATTTAATTTTTATTCAACGTTTTAATACGATCTGATATTCTAATCTCTAGTGAAATTATTTCTGGGTCTACAGTGTCGGATACTTAGCTGTAAGGAAACAAAAAAATCGAGATACTGGTGGATTGAAGAGATCCATAGACTGTTTTTTGCAGAAACTTCACCATTTTTAAGTTTCGTCAAAAATTGTGTAAGGAGAAGCACCTGAAGAACTATTCATGACAATAATAGAAGATTCTGGAATTGCTTTTCTTAGGAATGCCTGCCGGATGAACATCCGCCTACAAGAGCAAGGCTCTTGAAAAGAGTATAAGAGTTCCGTTAGAATTAATTACAAGATTCGAACGCTTCGAATTTTAAGTAACATAACTTGGATTTCTTTGAATTTTATAGAATTTAATTTTAACAATAGTAATCGGAAATCATTCAATTTTGAAAAGTTTTAAATTGTCCTGTTTACGAAATTTCAATCTCAAATCTTTCCATTTCGAGATTCTTCAATAATGAATAAAATTGGATAATTTTAAACTCTTTAAAGCAGTACTGACACAACGCTTTAGAGTAGCGTATTAGAATTAAAAAAAAAAGTATAATTAATTTGGAATCGATCTACGTGCAGCTTGGTTACCCGTATTCAAAAAAGGTTTAAAAATGTTCTTTGTTGCAAGGTCTTAAAATGCATATTTCAATTAAACATTGTTCTAATAATAATTCCTATTTAATTTGTCCCTTTTTCCAGAAAAAAATTTTTATAAGTTAGATAATAGAAGAAAATTTTTCAGAATACTTTAAAACTTTTTAGTGACAAAAATGCAGTAGGGAAAAAATTGTCCAGACCAAGGAGTAGAAATTGTAAATACATCAAATTTTTAAAATTTTGATTTTTGTATTAATAAAAATAATTTTTATCAATTCTAAATTAAAAATTTTTCTGAGCATGTGTGGGCTTTTTAAATGTATAAATAATGTTTTTAGGCCTAGAAATACACTAGAAAAAAATGCACAAGACCCAGGAGTCAAAATTAGAATTGCATTATTTTTATTTATTTTTTTTATTCCGGGGTCTTGTGCATTTTTTCTAGTGTATTTCAAAGCCTAAAAACTCCAGACATGCACACAAAAATTTTCATTCGCAAGTAAGATAATTTATCTTATTAAATACCAAACCCTAAGTTCCGAAAAGAGGACCAAAAATATCAATGATCAACAAAAAAGTTAATTTACCACCAAATAGTTGAACCATAAACTTATAAGGGATACATTTTCAATCAAATGTGTTATAATTGACTTTTCAGTTAAAAAAATTAATTTTCCAACAAAATACAAAAATTTTAAGAAAACAGTACGTTTACGACCTATAAGTGGAATTTTCCCCAAAACAATAAACCAAGATCCAGCCAAATAGTTACACTTACAAATAAACAGTTAAGATTTCATCAAAAAATACGAATTTTCAAAAAGCTATTAATTCCTAACCTATTAGTCCACTTCTCTGCCAAATTTTCGAATTCTTAAGCCACAAAGACACATTTTTTACAAAAAGTTAAGTCGTCAACCAAATCAGAGTAATTTTTAACCAAGCAGTTACCCTATAAACGTGTAAATACTAATTTCCATAGAATTTCAACCATTTGTAAATTTTTTTATTCGCGATATTAGATTCTTGATTTTAAATTTTTGAAGTCTGATACCAAATTCGGATTCCGCAACCTCAAAAACATACAAATACTTATTTTCATGAAAATTCAACAATTTTTAAATTTTAGTATCGGCTATTTTAAATTTTGAAATTCTGATACCAAATTTGAATTCAGCAGTCCCGAAAACGCATAGACACTTATTTTTATAAAAATTGAACAATTCTAAAACTGTTACATGTAAAATTGAACCTTAATATTTGTCACTTGCCAAATGCCGGCCGGCGAAAGGCACCTGCCGATTTACTGACAGTAAATGCAGTATTGACAAATCGCCAAAGCGTTGAGATTGCATTATACCTGTGCTTTTATTCATGTAAGATAGAGGTGTGAACGTGCAGGATGTATCTGGTAGTATGGCGACACTAGAGCTGGTGATATATACTCAAACTAGGTGGGTGATATTGCCGACAAAGGATGAGCATTGTCACTTTAAAACGTTTTTGCGTCAAACGCAATAAGTCTTTGGGTTGCGGGTATAGGGTCCCTATACCAAGGGTTTCATCCAAATATGGTTGTGATAATTAATAAGCAGCCGCGGACAATTATCCAGAGATGGTCCCGAAGGAATAACCCCCAAGCGAGGTGTAACAATTGTGCTAAAGCTGAATTACACCTGGGTAGGTGACTTTAACGGTGACTTTGGAATACCAAGCGACCTCTCAGAGTATGCAGCCTTATCCTTGCATGCGGGGCTCTACAAAGACGGACGAACTATTTCCCTACACAAAAAAAAGTTTAGCAGAGCCGCTCATTTAACACGTACTACTGTCGCACTAATGACACAGTGAACAGCATCACTTCTATTTATTACAGCAGCTCCACGGATCTGGGAGAACCATTGCCCGAACTTGTCGAACCGTTTAACCACCAGTAGAGTCGAGCCCTCCTGCACACGCGGCACATGAAACACAATTCTGCGCTTGCGCAGTTTAATAATATATGGCAACCACATTTCGGAGCAACTGATCTTTGCAAGTTTGAGGTAACCACTGCCCCGAATCTGATACAGACGCTACACCAAATCGAAGTGCAAGCGACTCTCTCATCGCTAGCGCAATGGTTTTACCCAACTTCTCTCCGTGTAGCTGTTCGTGAAAACAACAATGACACCACCAAACATTCGACCTGTGTGGCAATTAAGAATTCTTCAAGCGTAAGCAGTCAAAAATGACAACGTTAATTTTTTTTAAATTCTTATAATGTTTTATACATGTAATATAAGGGTGGTACAAATAACCACCAGAAAATCAGAAATGTCTACTATGGGCTAATCGACGTGGAATTTCGGAAGTTTT